>JAULKM010110732.1:0-23116 GCA_032355605.1 Rubia tinctorum
GTTCTCTTTGGATTTGACAAAGTCCATGGTTATGACTCCTCTTGTGATCAAGTCTCTAACCATACTATGCCTCACTCTGATATATCTTGACTTTCCATCATACATTTCCATATACACGCTTTCAAGGGTCGAGGTACTATAACAATGTATAGATATAGGCGATATGGGCTTAGGCCATATCGGTACTTCATATAAAAAATTACTCAATCATTCAACTTTTTTGCTTGTTGTGGCTAATGCTGCAAATTCAGTACTCATGGTAGAGTCACATATACAACTTTGTTTGTTTGATGCCCAAGAAACAGCTCCACCACCCATAACAAATATCCAACCACTTGTGGATGAGTGATCATCTTTATTTGTGATCCAACTCACATCATAATAACCCTCAATAACCGATGAGTATACTTTGTAACATATACTGTAATCCTTTGTTTGCTTGAGATATCTTAAAGCTCTCGTGATTCCAAGCTAGTGTTGCGTGCTATGATTACTTGTAAACCTACTTAGATCTCCAAATGCATATGCAATATATGGACGTGTGCAAGTCATTGTGTACATTAAGCTACCTATCACACTTGCATAATCAGTCTATGATGCAGTTTCTCCCTTATTTTTCACATAGTCTAATTTAAAGTCAGTGCGAGTTGAGGCTGACTTGCAATCATAATGATTGAACTTCTTAAGAAATTTCTCAATGTAATGAGACTGTGAGAATATTATTGATCCTTTATCTTTCTGTATTCTTATCCCAAGAATAACATCAGTCTCTTCCATATCTTTCACTTCAAATTTACTTGAAAGAAACTTTTTGGTTTCTAACACTTGCTCCAAGCCAGAACTAAAGATCAACATGTCATCAACATACAAACAGATTATGAAACCTTTCCCATTCACATACTTGATGTAAATGTATTTATCGGATTCATTGACTTTAAATTCACTATCAAGTATCACTTGATCAAACTTTTGATGTCATTGCTTCGGAGCTTGTTTAAGCCAATACAAGGATTTCACAAGTTTACACACTTTGTTCTGTTGTCCAGACACTACAAATTCTTCAGATTGTTTCATATAAACCTCTTCTTCTAATTCACGATACAATAATGCAGTTTTAACATCAATTTGATGAATATGCCACTTTTGAATTGCGGCTATCGCAAGTAGTACCCGTATTGTAGTCATTCTTGATACTTGAGAGTAGTTATCAAATTAGTCAAGGTCATGCTTCTGTGTGAAGCATTTGGCTATAAGCTCTGCCTTGTACTTGTCAATGGTTCCATCCACCTTCATTTTCTTTTTGAAGATCCATTTACAATCAATGGATTTGGAACCAGGAGGTAAATCCTTGAGTATCCATTTGTTGTTGCTCATAATTGAGTCTAGTTTATCATTTATTCCCTCTTTCCAAAATAAAGCATCATGAGATCTCATTGCCTCTTCAAAAGTCTTTGGATCAGTTTCAACATTGAAACAATAAGGTATTCTATCACTCAATTCATCTCTTGTTCATTTTACAAGATAAGTAATAAAATCATAACCAAATGATTTGGCCTTTCTTGCTCTTTAGCTCCTTTTCAACTCAATGATTTCATATTTGCCAATTGAATTACCTACTACATTTTCTCTTTGTTTAGAGTCATTCTCAATACTCCTTGGAATAGAGGCAAACCTTGTTTCATCAAATATAGTATCTCTTGACTCTATAATAGTATTTACTGAAATTGAGTCATTAGCTTCAATGACCAAGAGTATATCCAATGCTACAAGAGCCTTTTGTATATATCGTGGACACATGTCAAGATGTAATACAACGGTGGTATGACGTATTTGGAACTATTTGGTTTTTGAAATTTGTTCTCCAACGCTATACATCATTTGCTCATTTTCTTATTTTCACCCAACATTTAATAAATGATTTTAAACACTCCAAAAATACAATCACGTGCAATAACTAATGCAAACGTTCAATATGTGAGGATATATATTCTTTTATTACATTATAAAAAATAATACAAATAAAAATATATATTCAATATCATTTAATTCATATTTAAATTATTTTTTAAATTTTTAATTAAATTATTTAATTCATGTTCACTTTTAATTATACTCATAATTTATAATTATATTCTCAATTTAACTATTTTAAATAATAAAATGTAAATAAATAAATAAAATTAGGTGTAAAATATGTATCAAAAGTATAGTTTATACTCTTTGTTACTTATTTTTAACAATAAAGTCTTAATTTTAAAATTATTTAATCGAGTATTCAAATTTTTACTATGAATTTTACTGGATTTTGAATGCGATTAAAATTGTCATACTTGTAATGAAAAGATAAATTTTAATTAAATATTCATACATATCAAAGCGAGGGTTTCAATATGGGAGTCTGAATACAGAAACTCTATTCGACGAGGTTGATTTAAAATACATCCACGTCAGATTCGAAGATTCCAATGGAGACATTATTTTGGTTCATGGGTCTCTCTTTTTTACGTGTCAATTGACATTAGCCTAAATGACTTCCGTATTGAAGATGCTCTAAGCTTTGCTATTAATTACATGGCCTATAAAGATGTATTACATACTTCTTTCTCCCAACTTCCTTTTCTTTGGTTTTGGAAGTCTAACTATGGCATGGCTCTACAGCCCCAAACTCTCAAATGATTCATATTAGGCTTCCTTTTATGCCAAAGTTCATAAGGGGTTCATGAGTTCTTTTTGTTTGAGTATATAACAAGTCATAAGTATAGCTTCTCCACAAAAACCTTAGCTAAGGCCTGCAGTAGTCACCATGGTGTTAACCATTTCCATCAATGTTCGATTCTTTCTTTTAGGCACACCATTTTGTTGAGGTGTAGAAGGAGCAGTCACCTCATGTTTAATAACCGTAGTCTCAAAGAATTAATTTTCAAAGTACTCACCACCTCTATCAGTTCTAAGACATTAAATGGATAAATCATATGCAAGTTCAACTTCCTGTTTGTAAATCTTAAACATTTCCATGACTTGATCTTTGAAATGCAACAAATAAATGCGGAAATATCTTGTAGAATCATCAATGAAAATTGCAAAATACTTATTTCCTCCTAAAGATTGGGTTGCATGCAAATCACATAAATCACTATAAATCAATTCAACATGTTTTATTTTGTTTCAATATTTTGAAATGGTTTCCTAGTGATTTTCATTAGCATGCAAGTATTGAATTTTCCATTATCAATTATTGAACATTTAGGCAAAAGATCCAATTTAATCATGTCATGAATCCTTTTGTAATGAACATGCCCTAATCTATTAATCCATAGAATAGTAGAATACTCAATTAAGTAAGCAACAATTTCTTTCATTTTATTGATAGGCATTACATTGAGTTTGAACATAACATGGCAAAAGTAACACTTTCCTACATACATCCCACCCTTAGAGATTGCAATTTTATCGGCTTCAGTAACTTGTTTGAAACCAAATTTATTGAGAAGCCCTGCGGAGATTAAGTTCTACGTTCGGGAACATAAAACATATTAGTGAGTATAATAAATTTTCCGGATGTGAACTTAATATCAACTTCTCATTTACCTTTAATGAGAGCAGTTGCTGAATTTCCCATGTAAACTACAACACTTAGACCATCCACACCATGCAAGTTCTTGAAAAAACCCTTATCCTTGCATATTTGACTAGTAGGACCCGAATCAATCCACCAACCAAAGTGTTTTGAAATTGTAGGATCTTTTGAAACTCCACCCTTCGACTGGATTTTATTTTGAAATTGTAGGATCTCCATTGAGCCACGATTCCTAATTTACAGTGTGTATGGGAATGGGATCAATCCGAAATTTAGTATACAAGGATATAAAGCTGGTGTTAGAAAGCTTCGTAACATTTGTTGGCATTTTCTTATTATTGAAAAGATACAAGTTAACATTCAGCAAATAATGTGATAAATCATTCAAGCAATCTCAAAGTGTGCAACTCCAGGACACATGAATCTTCATTGTTAATCATTGTGTCTATTGGGAAGGTCATTTAACTCTATAAATACAGGTCAGGAGGGTAGAGTTTTGCTACAAGAAAAAGTCATCCATTCACAAGAAACCATTATGCTCTTCTTCTTTTTGTTTTCAGCGTTGAAGTACTTAATGTAAACTATTATCAACAAAGCTTCATTTTATCCTAAAGGATATTTTTCTGTATCATTTGCATACAAAACGGAACAAATAAAGGCTTAAGGAATGTGTAATACATGACTTGAAGGTTGCCTTTTATATTTATACATTTCATTCTATTCTCCTACCCTTTTCTTTCTACTTTCCTTTGTCTTAGACCAAAACATTTCCCCAAAAATTTTAAGGATTTAGTTTCTCTTGACCACAATGACAAGAAAGGTGAAGGATCTAGCAACAAACATAGTCAAACTTGATAGGTTTGTTGGTGGGAACTTCATTCGTTGGAAGAAGAGAGTTTATTTTCTTTTGGCAGCTTTGAAGGTGTTCTACGTTCTCACTATGACCAAAGCAAGTGTCAATTTAGAAGAAGAAACATTGGTGAATCTCCATCAGAAGCAAAAATGAGAGAATGATGACGAAATCTGTAGGGGACACATTCTCAATGCTATGAGAGACAATCTCTTTGAGGTGTACTACACAATGCTCACCGTAAAGGAACTTTGGAAAAATTTGAGGGAAGGTACATGAAAATGATTCTACAAGTAATAAATTCCTTGTCTCATCTTTCTTTAACTATAAGATAGTAGACAATAAACCCGTCATGGAACAATTTGCTGAAATTGAAAAAATGCTGAATCATTTCACTCGACACAAACTTGCTATGGATGAATCTATTGTTGTTGGTATATTGATTTATAAGCTACCCCCCCCACCCTCTTGGAATGACTTCAAAAGATATCTCAAACATAAAAAGGAAGATATTTCTCTTGAGGGTCTGGCTAATTCTCTTCATTTTGAGGAAGAGTTGAGAGTGCAGGAAAATTCTCAAATAAAAGAGGACTACGAAGAAAAGGAACCAGTCACAAAAATAAATGTGATTGAAGAAGACTAAAGTAGTAAGTCATTGAAAAGGGCTTATAATGGTGGTCATGGAAACTATCCAAACAACAAGAAGAAAGGAAAGTACTATCGTTGCAAAAAGGATGGACACTACAGATATGAATGTAGACTTCTCAAGAATAAAGGTCCTAACTCTTCGCATGGAGGCAATGATGACAAACCTCTTGTAGCCATGATTTCATAAATTAACATTGTTGATGAAGACTTTGGTTGGTGTATTGATTCAGGTGTCACTAGTCACATATGCAAGGATAAGAGTTTCTTCAAGAACTTGCGTGGTGTGGATGATCTAAGTTCTGTAGTTTATATGGGAAATTCAGCAACTGCTCTTATTAAAGGCAAAGGAGAAGTTGATCCGGAAAAGTGATTACACTCACTAATGTGTTGTTTGTTCCTGAACTTAGGAAGAACTTAGTCTCTGCAGGGCTTCTCAATAAATTTGGTTTCAAACAAGTTAATGAAGCCTATAAAACTGTAGTTTCCAAGGGTGGGATGTATGTAGGAAAGGGTTACCTTTGTCGCGTTATCTTCAAACACAATGTAATGCCTATCAATGAAATGAAAGAAATTGTTGCTTAGTTGATTGAGTATTCTACTATTTTATGGCATAATAGATAGGACGTGTTCATTACAAAAGGATTCATGGCATGATTAAATTGGATTTTTTCCTAAATGTTCAATAATTGATAATGGAAAATGCAATACATGCATGCTAACAAAAATCACTAGACAACCATTTCAAAATATTGAAGAAAAAAACCAAACATGCTTGAATTGATTCATAGTGATTTGTGTAATTTGCATGCAACACCATCTTTAGGAGGCAATAAATATTTTGCAAATGTTTAAGATATACAAAGAAGAAGTTGAACTTGCATGTGATTTATCTATTAAATGTCTTAGAACTTATAGAGGTGGTGAGTACCCTGAAAAAAGAATTCTTTGAGACTACATGTATTAAACGTGAGGTAACTGCTCTTTATACACCATAACAAAATGGTATGGCTGAAAGAAAGAATCAAACATTGATGGAAATGGTTAACACCGTGATAACTACTGCAGGCCTTAACCAAGGTTTTTTGGGAGAAGCTGTACTTACGGCTTGTTATATACTCAATAGAGTTCAAATGAAAAGAACTCAATAACCCTAGTTAGACTTCCAGAACCAAACAAAGGGAGGTTGGGAGAAAGAGGTGTGGAATGCATCTTTATAGGCTCACAATTAATAGCAAAGCTTATAAGTTTATGGTCATTGAACCTAATGACTCTATTTCAGTTAATACTATTATAGAGTCAAGAGATGTTATATTTGATGAAACAATGTTTACCTCTATTCCAAGGAGTATTGAGAATGTCTCTAAACAAAGAGAAAATGTAGTAGATGGCTCAATTGACAAAAATGAAAGCATTGAGTTGAAAAGGAGCAAAAGAGCAAGAAATGCCAAATCATTTGGTTATGATTTTATTAAGGAACAAGAGATGAATTTAGTGATATAATACCTTATTGTTTCAATATTGAAACTGATCTAAAAACTTTTGATGAGGCAATGAGATCTCATGATGCTTCATTTTGGAAGGAGGTAATAAATGATGAAATAGACTTAATTATGAGTAACAACACTTGGATATTAAAGGACTTACCACCAGGTTCCAAACTCATTTATTGTAAATGGATCTTCAAAAATAAAATGAAGGTGGATGGAACCATTAATAAGTACAAGACAAGGCTTGTAGCCAAAGGCTTCACACAGAAGCATGGTCTTGACTATTTTGATACATACTCTCCGGTAGCAAAAATGACTACGATACTACTTACAATAGCCGTAATTCAAAATTGGCATATTCATCAAATGAATGTTAACATTTTATTCTTGAATGGTGAATTGGAAGAAGAGGTTTACATAAAACAATTTGAAGGATTTGTAGTGCCTGGACAAGAGCACAAAGTGTGCAAACTTGTGAAATCCTCGTGTAGGGAAGTTTATAATGGAAATTCGAGACATATCGGAGTGAGGCATAGTATGGTTAGATACTTGATCACAAGAGGAGTCATAATCGTGGACTTTGTCAAATCAATAGAGAACTTGGCTGATCCTTTAACCAAATGATTAAGTAGAGATATGGTGGTGAAAACATCCATTGAGATGGGATTACATTCCATGATATAGACCATACAATGGTGGAAACCTCAATTAGATGCTAGCAAATTTCCTAGTCTTGGATTCAATGAGTGAAAAGTACATTGTTAATTGGTTGGAGCCCTAGTTGAGAATATGGTGTTCATTTCCAGCTAGTATATGAGAGGATGAACTTAGTATTCTTAAAAGGTTCAAGAAATGTCACATGTGATGTATTCATATGTTGTTTGCATGAAATAAAAATTACTTCGTATGGCAGGGGCATATGAACTTGACTATGTGAGTGTATGACTTAAAGTCAATCAAAGTTCTGGTTTAAATTTTGAAAACATTCATGAAAAGGATTGGGGAATATGAATTGATATGTGTTGTTTTATAGCAATTTAGAGGAAGTGAATCTATGTGTGACTGATATATGTGGCTGGTTACATAAACCATTGGTTCAAGGTTTAGCCTACCAAGCGGCTCGACGAGTTATAGAAACTTTCACTAAGATAGTGGTTCAATTGAAAAACACCATTGCTAATGCACAGGTTATCAGAGTGGGCTCAGAGACCTAGAAGATATTTTTCAATAATCGAAAATTGCGGGGAATTGTTTGTATTTTCTTATTATTGAAAAGATACAAGTCACCATTCAACAAAGGATGTGATCAATCATTCAAACAATCTCAAAGGGTGCAAGTCCAGGATACATAACTCTTCATCGTCAATCATTCTATCTACTGGGAAGGCCATTTAGCTCTATAAATAGAGGTCATAAGGGTAGAGTTTTGCTGCAAAAAAAATCATCCATTCACAAGAAACCATTATGCTCTTCTTCTTTTTGTTATTCGGTGTTGAAGTAGTTAGTGCAAATTATTGTCAACAAATCTTCATTTAATCCTAGAAGATATTTGTTCTGTATCATATTCACACAAAAGGGAATAAATAAATACTTAATGAAAGTGTAATACACAACTTGAAGGTTGCCTTTATATTTATACATTTCATTCTATTCTCCTACACTTTCCTTCTACTTGCCTTTGTCTTAGACCAGAAATTCCCCAACATTTTCGGTGTTTCCTAGGATGATTTATGCAGTTGATGTTCCTTATGGTGAGGAGATGGATTATGACTCTTTGGGTGGCTATAATTTGTGCTTGTCGAGGGATGAAGATGGGATGCTGGTGGTTAATAGAGTTCGATCGGAGGATGTTGATTTGTAGATGAAGAAGAATGTGCTTGTTCATATCATGGATGGAGTGATTATGGATGCTGATTTTGAGCAGTCAATGTTCCCTGATTACAATGAAGGTGATTCGGGACAATTTCTTTAGTTCAGGTGTATAATCTATGTTTAGATGTAATCAAGACAGTCTTCAATTCAATAAAAAGTGCTAATAGTCGATGATACTCAATGATACTCGATATCAGAAGTACTTGAACGTCATTTGATCGTTTTAGTTGATATCTCATGGTGGAGAGTTGATATCTCATGTTTGGTGGAGTTGTGAACGTTATTCGATCATTTTAGCTGATAATGATGTGCTTGGTGGAGATGTGAACGGCATTCTATCATCTTAGCTAATAACATATGGTTGGAGGATCAACTCTTATAAGTTAACTATGATTATTTTGAAAGTAGGAGAGAAACTACTTTCTACAATTTATAAAATAAATTAGGCTTATTTTATGTATTGTTAATGTCTTATCTTATTAGTAAAGAATGAAATAGTTTACGTTAGTAATTAAAGTGGACTGCAAATGATGGTAGTAATGGAATTTCGCCTTTTACCACTTTCACTTGCTAGTTGCTATGGGCCTTTTTCTATCCTTCGGAATAAGAGTGGGGTTCAGTTTAGGGAAAAAGGTCACCAGTTTGCAAACTCGCCATCCTCATCATCATCCTCTTGTTCTTCTACATCCTTTTCGCTGTCTCCTTCAATGCTAGTCTATTCCTCTCCATTCACATCTTTAGTTTCTTCATCCTCGCAATTCAAGGGATCAATGTTGTCAGTGGAAGAAGTGTCATCCTTATACTTTTTTGAGTTAACCATGTTGCTTAGATAGTAATTATTGTTATTACTACTACTTAATGCAAATTCGATGTTATAAAAGTTACATAAGTTATGAAATTAAAGCAAGGCTTTAGTGGTAGGAGGTTGAAAAATATAAAATGTTGGAATAATAGCCTTTTGTGCTAGTTAGTAGTGGTAGGTGGTTGAAGAAGTTACAAGCATGAAATAAGACACATTGTTTAGCCTTAATTAGTAGAGTTAGTGCTAGCTAATTATGGTAAAAGGTTATGGAGGTTAGAAACTTGTAGTATGACTCTTCATTAGTGTAGGAATAATTTATAAGGCATTTTGTAATCTATAAATAGGAGAATGAAAAATCATAAAAGTTGTATCCTTTCAGCAACAAATACACCAGAGGGTGCACGCATTCCACCAATATAGAGGGGGCGTAGTGCAACCAGGGGGCCAAAATCTTGTGTAGTGGTGGTGCAACAAGTGTTGAGGGAGAGAGACGGGCCAATGTTGTACCTTATCCTAACTCGCACAAACTATGCTGATTGGACCCTAGTAATGAGGGTTAATCTGCAAGCACAAGGTTTGTGGCGAGCGATCGAGGAAGGGGATGCTAATTACTGTGAAGATAGGCAGGCGCTCTCTGCGATCCAGCGAGCGGTGCCGCCGGAGATGATGTCCACGTTGGTCGTGAAGGACATGGCCAAAGAGGCTTGGGTCATGGTGAAGACACAACAAATAGGCATCGACATGCACAAAAGCTGCGCACAAAGTTCGAAACTATTACTTTCAAGGATGGTGATAATGTTGATAATTTTTCCATGAGAATCATGAGCCTTGTCAACAATCTCCGCGTTCTTCGTGACACGTTGGAGAAGGAGAAGGTCGTGAAGAAGTTCTTGCGTGTTGTGCCACAACGCTACGCACAATTGGAAATTTCAATTGAGACTTTGCTTGATATAAACATGCTCTCGGTTGATGCACTGACCGGAAGACTACATTCGGTGGAGGATCGTTTTGGACTTGGTGATGCAAGCGACAAGGGTGTGCTAAATTGCTTCTCACGGAGGAGGAGTGGCAATTGCGCCAAAGCCACAAGGAGAAGGGTGAAACCTCTGAGGCTGGTGGAAAGGATCAAGGCCGTAAAGGCTAAGAGTCGTGGTTATCGAGACTCGTGAGACCAGAAGAGAGGCACCACACGGACTCGAGAAAAAAGTAAAAGGAATGGGAAATGTCACAATTGTGGAATTTATGGTCATTTTTGCATTTGAGTGTCGCAAGGCAAAATAAGGAAAACGGGGACGAGGCACACCTAACCATGATTGAGGATGATTAACTAGTCTTGCTAATGGCATTTGTGGTTGAGGTGCAGTTCCTAGAGATCACTTGGCAGGTGCCAGGAAGCCAGAGTAATGAGGCGCTCCATGTTGGGAGTGTCCCCACAAGACCAACCATTGATAGTGTTGGTCCCGTCAAAGAGGCACATGAGAATGTCTTCCTCAATGAAGAGCATATGTTTCCAGTTTACAAGGGCAAAAGGGTGTAGTACCTCGACACCGGGGCGAGTAACCACATGACGGACACCAAGGCATTGATCACATCACCTGATGAGACTGTGTAAGGCAGGGTTAGGCTTGGTGATAGATCAATGGTGGAGATCTGCGGTGGAGGAGCTGTGATGTTCCTGTGCAAAAACAAGTACCACAAGGTGCTAACAGATGTTTATTTCATGCCTAAGCTTAATAATGACATTGTAAGTATTAGCCAACTAGAAGAAAATGGTTGCAAGACCGTGATTGAAAAATGGGAGTTGTGCATGTTTGATCGTGACAGGGCCTTTTTGGCACGGGTGGCACGAAGCAAGAATAGGCTATATGCTTGACGATGAATGTAGCTGATCCAGTGAGTTTTCTTTCTAAGGAGGACGAAGTAGCATGGCTATAGCACACAAGCTATGGACACCTTAACTTTTGGTCTTTACGCAAATTGGCGCAGGGAGGCATGGACAAAGGGGTCCCGTTTATTGACCATATTGAGTAGTTTTGTGATAGGTGCGCTCTTGGCAAACAACACCGAGTCTCATTCCCAAAGACCTTGGTGTACCACGATGTTCAGTGTTTGTAGTTGGTACACATCAATTTGTGTGACTGTCATCCCTACCACATCTGGAGGGGTCGTTACTTCTTGTTGATAGTTGATAAGTGTAGCTGCTACATGTGGCTAGATGTGATCAAATCAAAGGATGGGGCACTTGGTTCTTTCAAGAAGGTCAAGGCACGTGCTGAGGTTCAAAATAGAGGTAATCTCAATATGTTCCGCTCTGACCAGGGTGTTGAGTACAATTCCATAGAGTTTCAAGAACATTGCAGCAAGCAAGGCATAAAAATCTGTACCACGGTGTCATACTCTTCATAATAAAATGGCGTGGTTTAACAGCGTAATCAAATGGTGGTGGAGATGGCATGCTGCTTGATCAAAAAACATGAGCAAGCCAGCTAATTTATGGGGTGAGGTGGTGAAAATCGCTATCTACATCTTGAATCGGGCTCCAAGATAAAGTTGGGCAGACACCTTTTGAGGCGTGGCATGGATACAAGCCAAATGTGCGTCATTTTAGAACTTTTGGGTGTATGGTGCACGTTAAGAAAGTTGGGCCCGACTCAAATAAGCTAGTTGCTCGCTCAGTACCAATGAAGTTCTTCGATTATGAAAAAGGATCCAAGGTCTACCGTGTGTATGAGACGAAAAAATTCTTTATGTAAGTCGAGATGTTGTGTTCGAGGAGCACAAGACGTGGGAGTGGAAGTCAGGGGTGCATGATGCGGTTGTGATTGTGGATGATACTTTCATGGTGGAGTATTTACCGAAGCTTGATGTGTTGGGTGACACAAACTCTGACGTGTAACAAGATGCACATTCCCCACTTGTGCACCAGACACCGAGGCCTGTTTTTTCTAAAATGAGAGAGTGGGATACCCCACCAACACGGGATGATGCACTAGATACAGATTATGGTGTAACACGATACCGTAAGGTGGCAGACATCTATGACACAACCGAGGAGGTTGAAATAACCGTTCTTTATTTCTTAACCGCAGAAGGACCAAGTAGTGTAGATGAAGCCCCGGGTGAGGCATGTTGGATACAATCAATGGATGATGAAATCAGGTCAATAAAAAATAATGAAACGTGGGGGTTAGCTTCTCTCCCTGATGGGCATAGGGTTATGGGGCTCAAGTGGGTGTTCAAGGTGAAGAAGGACCCATATGGAAATGTGGTGAAGTATAAGGTCCACATTGTGGCAAAAGGCTACATGTAGAACCAAGGAGTGGATTTTGATCAAATGTTTGCTCTTGTGGCCAGGATGGAAAGAGTACGCTTGCTGCTGGCTCTAGCCGCGCACCATGGTTGGGAGGTGCACATCATGGATGTCAAATCGCATTTTTTGAATGGAGATCTAACTGAGGGGGTCTAGATACACCAGTCACTATGTTACTTTGATCCCAAAAATGAGCACAAGGTACTCAGGATGTGCAAGGCCTTGTACTGGTTGCGCCAGGCACCGCGAGCTTGGAATTCCAAGTTGGACACAACACTGCTCTCCTTAGGTTTTCGTCACTGAACATTGGAGCACACAGTGTACCGGAAGACAAGTAGCTTGAATAGTTAGAGTTTACGTGGATGATTTGATCATCACAGGGGTAAGCACCAATGATCTAGCCTTCTTCAAAGGAGATATGATTTTTTTTTGACATAAGTGACTTAGGTCTCTTGAGTTACTATCTGGGGATAGCAGTCAAACAAGGTGCGAAGGAAATCACTTTATACTAAAGTGCTTATGCATCTAAAATTCTTGATGTGTGTGGCACAGAAAGCTACAATCTATGCTCCACACCCATGATGAACAAGCTGAAGCTAACTAAGAATGGTCTAGGGGATGTTATGGACACAACAAGGTACCACAATGTGGTGGGAAGTCTAAGTTATTTGAGCAACACAAGGCCGGATATCATCTACGTTATTGGGATAGTTAGTAGGTTTATGGAGGAACCCAAGGCACCACAATGGGCGGAGGTGAAGCAGATCTTGTGCTACGTGAAGGGAACCATTGGCCTAGGATGATGCTACAAGAACATAGACAAGTTGGAGCTTGATTTGGTTGGGTTCAGTGACAATGACCTTGCTGATGACACAGAAGATTGTAACTGTACAACAAAGATAGTCTTCTTCCTTGGCTCCAGCCTAGTTACATGATTTTCCTAGAAGCAGAAGGTATTTGCACTCCCATATTGCGAAGTAGAGTACATTGCAGCAGCGGCAGCGGCGTGCCAAGGTGTGTGGCTAAGTCACTTATTAGGCGAGCTCACCAACCGCAATCCAAGGGTGGTGGAGCTTCTCGTGGACAATAAGTCCACAATTGATTTGAGTAATAATCTGGTGCATTATGAATGAAGTAAGCATATTGACATTCATTTTCATTTCATTCGTAAGTGCATTGAAAACGGTTCTGTGAAAGTTAGTCATATTAGTACGAACGAAGAGCTGGCTGACATCCTGACCAAGCCACTCAAACGATTCAATTCCATTGAAATGAGACTAAAGCTTGGTATAGTTGAACTTGTTCCATGCAAAAAAGGTTAAAGGGATGAATAGTTGAGTTAACCATGTTGCATAGTTAGTGATTATTGTTATTACTAATACTTAGTGCTAGGTAGAGGTTATAGAAATTACATAAGTTATGAAATTAAAGCAAGGATTTAGTGGTAGGAGGTTGAAGAATATAAAAGGTTGGAATAATAGCCTTTAGTGCTAGTTAGTAGTGGTGGGTGGTTGAAGAAGTTACAAACATGGAATAAGGCACATTGTTTAGCCTTCATTAGTAGAGTTAGTGCTAGCTAGTTATGGTAGGAGTTTATGGAGGTTAGAAACTTATAGTATGGCTCTTAATTAGTGTAGGAATAATTTATAAGGCATTTTGTAATCTATAAATAGGAGAATGAAAAATCAAAAAAGTTGTATCCTTTCAGCAACAAATACACCAGAGGGTGCACGCATTCAACCAAGATAGAGGGGGCGTAGTGCAACCAGGGGGCCAAAAGCTTGTTCAGATGTGGTGCAACAAGTGTTGAGGGAGAGAGACGGGCCAATGGTGTACCTTATCCTAACTCGCACAAACTATGCTGATTGGACCCTAGTGATGAGGGTGAATCTGCAAGCACATGGTTTGTGGAGAGCGGTCGAGGAGGGGATGCTAATTACCGTGAAGATAGGCAGGCGCTCTCTGCGATCCTGCGAGCGGTGCCGTCGGAGATGCTGTCCACATTGGCCGTGAAGGACATGGCCAAAGAGGCTTGGGACACGGTGAAGACACAACGAATAGGCGTCGACATGCACAAAAGTTGTGCACAGAGTTCGAAACCATTACTTTCAAGGATGGTGATAATGTTGATAATTTTTCCATGAGAATCATGAGCCATGTCAACAACCTCCGCAACTTTCGTGACATGTTGGAGAAGGAGAAGGTCGTGAAGAATTTCTTGCATGTTGTGCCACAATGCTACGCACAAGTGGCAGTTGCAATTGAGACTTTGCTTAAATAAACATGCTCTCGGTTGATGAACTGACCGGAAGATTACGTTCGGTGGAGGATTGTTTTGGACTTGGTGATGCAAGCAACAAGGGTGTGCTAAATTTCTTCTCACTGAGGAGGAGTGGCAAATGAGCCAAAGCCACAAGGAGAATGGTGAAACCTCTGAGGCTGGTGGAAAGGGTCAAAGTCGTGGAAAGGCTAAGAGTTGTGGTTATCGAGACTCATGAGACCAGAAGGGAGGCACCACAGGGACTCGAGAAAAATTAGAAGGAATGGGAAATGTCACAATTGTAGAATTTATGGTCATTTTTGCATTTGAGTGTTGCAAGGCAAAACAAGGAAAATGGGGACAAGGCACACCTAAGCATGATTGAGGATGATGACCAGTCTTTCTAATGGCATCCGTGGTTGAGGTGCAGTTCCTAGAGATCACTTGGCAGGTGTCGGGAAGCCAGAGTGATGAGGCACTCCATGTTGGGAGTGTCCCCACAAGACCGACCATTGATAGTGTTGGTCCCATCAAAGAGACACATGAGAATGTCTTCCTCAATGAAGAGCATGTGTTTCTAGTCTACGAGGGCGAGGGGTGTGGTACCTCGACACCGGGGCGAGTAGCCACATGACGGACACCAAGGCATTGATCACATCACTTGATGAGACCGTGTAAGGAAGGGTTAGGCTTGGTGATAGATCAATGGTGGAGATCTACGGTCGAGGTGTTGTGATGTTCCTGTGCAAAAACAAGAAGCACAAGGTGCTAAGAGATGTTTATTTCATGCATAAGCTTAACAACGACATTGTCAATATTGGCCAACTAGAAGAAAATGGTTGCAAGACCGTGATTGAAAAATGGGAGTTGTACATGTTTGATCGTGACAAGGCCTTGTTAACAAAAGTGGCATAAAACAAGAATAGGCTCTATATCTTGACGATGAATGTAGCTGCTCCAGTGAGTTTTCTTTCTAAGGCAGACGATGTAGTGTGCCTATAGCACACAAGCTACGGACACCTTAACTTTTGGTCATTACGTAAATTGGCACAAGGAGGCATAGACAAAGGGGTCCGTTTATTTACCATATTGAGAAGTTTTGTGATGGGTGCGTCTTGGCAAACAACACCGAGTCTCGGTCCCAAAGACCTTGATGTACTACGTTGTTTAGTGTTTGGAGTTGGTACACATCAATTTGTGTGACTATCATCCCTACCACACCTGGAGGGGTGGTTACTTCTTGCTAATAGTTGATGACAGTAGCTGCTACATGTGGCTAGATGTGCTCAAATAAAAGGATGGGGCACTTGTTTCTTTCAAGAAAATCAAGGCACGTGCTGAGGTTGAAAATAGAGGTAAGCTTAATACGATCCGCTCTGACCAGGGTGTTGAGTTCAATTCCATGGAGTTTCAAGAACATTGCAGCAAGCAAGGCATAAAAATATGTACCACGATGTCATACTCTTCACAATAAAATGGCGTGATTGAACAACATAATCAAATAGTGGTGGAGATGGCACGCTGCTTGCTCAAAAACATGAGCAAGCCAGCTAATTTCTGGGGTGAGGAGGTGAAAACCGCTATCTACATCTTGAATCAGGTTCCATGACAAAGTTGGGTAGACAACTTTTGAGGCGTGGCATGGATGCAAGCCAAATGTGCGTCGTTTTAGAACTTTTGGGTGTATGGTGCAAGTTAAGAAAGTTGGGCCCGAGCCAAATAAGCTAGTTGATCGCTCAGTACCAATGGTGTTCTTCGATTATGAAAAGGGATTCAAGGCCTACCGTGTGTATAAGCTAAAAACAAAGAAGCTTTATGTAAGTCGAGATGTTGTGGTCGAGGAGTACAAAAAGTGGGAGTGGAATCAGGGGGCATGATGCGGTTGCGACTATGGATGACACTTTCATGGTGGAGTATTTACCGAAGCTTTATGTGCTGGGTGACACAAACTCTGACGTGCAACAAGAGGCACATTCCCCACTTGTGCACCAGACACCGAGGCCAGTTTTTGCTAAAATGGGAGAGTGGGCTACCCCACCAACACCGGATAATGCACTATATACAAATTGTGGTTTAACACGATACCGCAAGGTGACAGACATCTATGACACAACCGAGGAGGTTGAAATAACCGGTCTTTATTTCTTAGCCGCAGATGAACCAAGCAGTGTAAATGAAGCCCCGGGTGAGGCATGTTGGATACAATCCATGGATGATAAAATCAGGTCAATATAAAAACAATAGGATGTGGGAGTTAGCTTTTATCCCTGTTGGGCATAGGGTTTTGGGGCTCAAGTGGGTGTTCAAGGTGAAGAATGACCCATATGGAAATGTGGTGAAGTACAAGGTCAGCATTGTGGCAAAAGGCTAAGTGCAGCACCAAGGAGTGGATTTTGATTAAGTGTTTGCTCTTGTGGCCAGGATGGAAAGAGTGCGCTTGTTGCTAGCTCTAGCTGCGCACCGTGGCTGGGAGGTGTACCACGTGGATGTCAAATCAGTATTTTTGAATGAAGATCTAACTGAGGGGGTATAGATACACCAGTCACTAGGTTACTTTGATAGCAAAATGAGCACAAGGTACTCAGGTTGTGCAAGGCCTTATACTGGTTGCACCAGGTACCGTGAGCTTGGAATGCCAAGCTAGACACATCACTGCTCTCCTTAGGTTTTCGTCGCTGAACATTGGAGCACACAATGTACCGGAAGACAAGTAGCTTGAACAGTTGGAGTTTATGTGGATGATTTGATCATCATGGGGGCAAGCACCAATGATCTAGCCTTCTTTAAAGGAAAGATGATTTTTTTGACATAAGTGACTTAGGTCTCTTGAGTTACTATCTAGGGATAGCAGTCAAACAAGGTGATAAGGAAATCACTTTATGCTAAAGTGCTTATGCATCTAAAATTCTTGATGTGTGTGGCATGGAAAGCTGCAATTCATACTCCACGCCCATGATGAACAAGCTGAAGCTAACTAAGAAAGGTCGCGGGGATGTTATGGACACAACAAGATACCGCAATGTGGCGGGAAGTCTAAGGTACTTGTGCAACACAAAGCTGGATATTAGCTACGTTATTGGGATAATTAGCAGGTTTATGAAGGAACCCAAGGCACCACACTGGGCGGAGGTGAAGCAGATCATGTGCTACATGAAGGGAACCATTAGCCTAGGATGATGCTACAAGAACACAGACAGGTTGGAGCCTGATTTGGTTGGGTTCAGTGACAATGACCTTGCTGGTGACACGGGTGATTGTAAGAGTACAACAAAGATAGCCTTCTTCCTTGGCTCCAGCCTAGTTGCATGGTTTTCCTAAAAGGGGGAGGTGTTTGCACTCACACCTTGCGAAGTAGAATACATTAAAGCAGCGGTAGCGACGTGCCAAGGTGTGTGACTGAGTCGCTTATTGGGCGAGCTCACCAACCGCAATCCAAGGGTGGTAGAGCTTCTCGTGGACAATAAGTACACAATTAATTTGAGTAATAATCTAGTGCATTATGAACGAAGTAAGCACATTGACATTCATTTTCATTTCATTCATGAGTGCATTGAAAATGGTTCTGTAGAAGTTAGTCATATTGGTACGAACGAACAGCTGGCTGACATCCTGACCAAGCCATTCAAACGAGTCAATTTCATTGAAATGAGACTAAATCTCAGTATAGTTGAAGTGGTTCCATGCAAAAAGGTTAAGGGATGAATAGTTGAGTTAGCCATGTTTCATAGGTAATGATTATTGTTGTTACTATTACTTACTGCTAGGTAGAGGTTATAGAAGTTACATAAGTTATGAAATTAAAGCAAGGCTTTAGTGGTAGGAGGTTGAAGAACATAAAAGGTTGGAATAATAGCCTTTAGTGCTAGTTAGTAGTGGTGGGTGGTTGATGAAGTTACAAGCATGGAATAAGGCACATTATTTAGCCTTCATTAGTAGAGTTAGTGCTAGCTAGTTATGGTAGGAGTTTATGGAGGTTAGAAACTTGTAGTATGGCTCTTCATTATTGTAGGAATAATTTCTACACTATTTACCACCTCAAATTATAGAGTGCCCCCAATCTCGAGTTCCGCTTCATCAAGAAACCTACTAAACCCGTCTGGAGTCAGGGTCTTTAACTTCCGGTTGCCCAAGTAGTTTATGTCATACTCTCTTCCATTACACCGCAACACAGCTGGCAACTTGTACGGTGGTAGGAGCTTTGAAATGTGATCTAGGACATACTGATTTATAAACCAAAATCCACATTTAGTAAATATGAAACTAACTTATAGAAAAAGTTAGTTGAAAATGAAATACATTTATAACAGGTAGGACTTACCAAAATCGGAACATCCCCGAAGTTTTTCTTAGTCAGAGTTTGGACAAAGTTTGGAATATATCCCTAAATGTGGTCGAGGACAACGATCCTCATCCGAATGAATAGGGATCTGCACTGTTCAATGAAATGTTTGATAAAATAATTATAAAACAAAAGTAATTTAAATCTCAATAAGAAATCACTCACCTTAATCAGGGCACGTCTGGTCGAACCAGCATAGTTAGCCATTATTCCTGAAATTCAATTAAAAATTGGCTCAGTTAATCTATTTTATCAGCAAGGCGTCACACTTTACTATCGGACCAAAAATTAACTTGCCCAACATGTGAGGACAATGTTGCCAACCAATCGGTAAAACCGATTGGTTATGCGAGAACAATGCGAAATCGTATTCAAGTAGGGTTAGAAGAACAAAGGAATGAGCGACGTCACTAACAAAGGATAATCGACGAGTCTGCGACATCGCATTTAAACATAACAAACACATTATCAAAAACATAAAACCGAAACAAACAAAGGTTATACATAACATAGCTAGGGCCGGTTGAGAGGTGAGAATGTAAAAACCAAATTACTAAAAGCTAGAGCCAAAACCTGTTCAAATTTCAATAAAAAACAAAGAACAAATTAATACACCATATATATAAAATTTGATGACGAATACAAAAATGAGAGTATTCTATGGAATCTAGGAAGCATACCTTCGAAATGATGGGTTGAGGGACTTCTGAAATTTGAGGGAAAGTTGAATGTTTAAAGTGATGTATGAGGTGGGATCCATATATATAGTCGTTACAAAGTGTTGTGAATTCCGCCTCGGATAAAGCGACGCTGCAGAGCAGTAGACCAAACCGACATAGTACCGACGTTGTAGAGAAGTTGCTTAATCTATTTGTGGGCATCACCATTTCAGCCCACTAGTATAGTAACGGGCCTATGTTTAACCAAAAACATGTGTAAGGTCGCATGTTTTTCATGTTCAGCAAAAACTCACTGATATATGATCGACGTCGATTCGCATTGAAGTCATCCTCACCATTTTGGCCCACTAGCATAGAAACTGGGATCGCATTTGACCCAAAAATGTAATTGACCTTAATAACAGTTAATAGTATATTAGATTATAATAATTGTAGTTTATAAATGTCCATAAACTTCATAGACTTCCAGTTCAATGGGAATCAATTTTAGCACAAACGGTGAACTTTATGGACGTTCAGTTCCATGGGAAACACCACAAAAATACGAATGAAATTTCATATTCTTGGTTTTCGATGAAATATAAAGAGAATGGAATTACGTCCATCATTTTTTTTAAAGAAATAGTATATGGTAGAGAGTAAATTGTAGAAAATTACTTACAAGTATACAAGGCGTCATTCGAAAGAACTTGTGGAAGTATATGTGGAATAAAACCAATTTCTTTTTACCCATACAAGATTTTGGATGGAAGACTAACAAACATCCAACCAAGTTCTTTTGTAAGACTTTGATTTCAAGTGACACAAGCACTAATGGAGGTTTCTCAGTCCTGGGGATGACAGCAGAGAAACTCTTTCCTCAACTAGTGAGGCTCAACAAATCCATGAAAAATCAACAGAGAAGGGCACCCAGCAGCTAGACGTTTTATGCCCAATCAACAAATCCAGGGTATACTACTTCAACAACTGAGTTGAGGTGCTTCTGCTGCAGTGAGTATTTCTCGTATTGATGCAGTTCTAAACATCATGCGGTGAGTGTTTACTTTGAGGTGATTTTTTGTCGGACATCTTTTAGATCGTCTTTCTTTTCAACTTTACAAGGAAGTTGCTAGTGGTTTGGGTACACAGAAGAAAAATATTTAGGTCGTTGAATTTGTTGGAGTTGTTTCAGGAAAATCATATCTTAATCGAGCAGAGAGATATTTCAAGCTCGAGGTATCTAATGTATTTCTAGTCAATCTGAGAATGTTGCATGTATAGATTACGCAGTGAAGTTACGAAAATTATGTGGGTCAATTATTAAAAGTGACGGGCTGAATCGTAAATATTGAAAATGGGCGTACTGAATTGTAAATACTGAAAATGGGTGTTCTATCAAGTAAATGTGTGTAAATGATGAAATGTTGGGGGGTTGAATTATGATTTTGAACTTTTTAAATTTTGCTCTCTCAGTCATTTTTGTGACGCTTCTATGTGTAGTACTCTTGCATGTCAAAATTTTTATGATGCTTTGGCATGGGTCAAAGTTATACTGCATCTTAAAGCATCACAATATTTAAAGACACTTAAACATGTCGCGATATTTTAGTGACACGCTGAACAAAAGTGTTGTCGGAAAGTGTCACTAATAATTTTAGTGATATCAAAAAAGCATCACAACTGTTTCAAAAAAGCGTCACAACTGAAAATTTTATCATACTGGTATCCTAATTGCATAAACAATTTAAAATTAACTTTGCAAATAAAATAATGACAAAAATTACCTTAAATCGATTCATTACTTAATTTATTTATGTTTTGATCTTAGACTAATTGTTATATGAATGGAGACACTCTCCACGGGATTTACGTACAATATATTTACACATAAATAAAAATGAGTTGGTTTCGTAACAAAAAGTCTGTCTATAAGTCCATGAACAGCCTAATATATATTTTTTCACTTATACACTGCATTTGTTAAATTACATACTAAATTTTTAAAAAATTAAATATTTTATATTTTTACATTAGTTATAAAATGTCATCATTTAACAGTTAGGCAGTCTAAAACATGACTTTTTCATATATAAAAAATATATAATGTTTATACATATTTCTATCAAAAATATCATATCATTGTATAAAAAAGTCCGAACATTTTGTTATTTTATATTATGTGTTTATTTGGATTTCTATTAGTGATATATAGAGAGTACGAGATATTTATTGTTTTAAATATATCTTTAGAATTTATATATTTTAACAAGTTATAATTGATTACATAGTAAAAAATTAAAATTAGTAACATAGTATAATAATATTAGTATGTTATTTTTAGAAAATTTGAGTTTAGTTTAGTCAAAATGACTTCAATATCCCCGATTGATAACACCAAGCAAACAATTTCTATTTTATGGTGTTTTATCAAAATACAATATTTAAATTATTTTTAAAAAACAATATTTAAATTTTATAAAAGAAAATTAAAACAGGTAAAGAATATAGTGGACTCTTTATACATTCTCAATAAAAAATAGCATCCTGTAAACAAAGGTCGAAATTCCGAAATTTATCAGTTTACTAAGGTCTGGTAGGAAAGTCGGCGTATCCAAAGCCCCGACGAGTAGACGGGAAAATCAAGAAGAGAAAAGTGGATACAACCCCAGCTCCCAGAGGCAAATTCATCACTAAAGCATTCATATCTTTCCCTGCAGCTCCAGGAAAGAAGCAATTCTGAACGTCAGAATCACCAACTGCAAATATCAGGAACACAAACACTGACACAAAAGCGTGCACGAAATCCACACAGCTTATCCTGAACCTTGACGGAATCTGTCCTTGGCATCTTCCAGCTTCCTCATCGTCGCCATCGCTCCATTTCCCCTGCCCAAAAATGTAGAAACCCTTGAAAGTCGCGACTCCGTAAAGCAGTCTCCCGTGGGAATCCACGAAACTGTCGGTGAATGAGGAGGAGAAGCAAGCGATGGCGCAAAAGCCAATGAGAGATGCCGTGAGAAACTTGTTTGCTGGTCGGCAGGTGCCTTTGTTTGCAAACGAAGGAGTAAGTGTTCGGAATGCTAAGACTGTGCCTGTCGGGAGAAGCTTTGCGAGATTGGCGGCTGTGGCTAGGGTTTTATGTACGGGGTGGGATGAGTTTTCGATGCTGTGAACGTTATTTTTAGGTTTTGAGATTCGTTGGGGTGCTGTAGATGCTTCAACATGGGTTTGCTGCTCCATGTCGGTGGCCGGGGGGTAGGGTTCTCTGGTGAAGAAGAGTGAGTATATTATATATATGTGTGTGTGTGGGGG
>JAULKM010110742.1:0-40306 GCA_032355605.1 Rubia tinctorum
AGAACATTTCCTTACATATTTTTTGTAATTCCTTTTAAAACAGACATAACTTTATAACTTCAATTAAATAATTATTCATTCATTATAACCTGACATTTATTATATATATATATCTTAAATGGTTTTAGTTGCAATATAAAAAATTTACTATGCAATGTGTAGTAATTACAAGTCTATGACACGATTAATGCAATCAAAAAATTTTATATTGATTTATTCTAATTAATTTGCAGTTTAAACCTTGATTTTTCCATTACTCATGGAAAGACCGTCTTTCAAGACACGAACTCATTTTTTTTATAACGTAGAAGTGTTTTTATACAAATTAATATATGTTTATATAAAATACATATGTGAACAAAGATTAAGTCAATATTCTTTCCTTCAATGCATTATAATATTAATAAATACATTAATTTATCAAAAAATTTCTAGCATGTGTAATTCGCATATACATATGAGAATAATTTAGTACATATTTAAATTATAAATTATATTATATTTTTAAATATTCATTTATAATTTGTACATCGATACGGGTATTACCTAGTTACTATCTACTCAACCAACACAATGTTTTATTTTAGACAATCTAAAGTTTAGGAAAAAATTATTATACAATATCAAATATTTGATTGAGAAGTGATTCTTTGCATATAATTTAGGCGGTCTCACAGAAAACCATCTCTTCGACTAATGAGATAGTTAAAATATAAAATACATTTTAGCACCTGAGAAAGATGCTTTAATTTCCTGTGAATTATCTTAAACATAGTTAGATCATGCACAATGGTACCTTCTTAAACCCATTTTTCTTAATAAGCAACACTTCTTATTTAATGAACACCATTGTGGAGTTTTAAGGATCACTTCTTAATAAGGAGTTCCTTATTTAAGGAGTTGATACCTCTTTATTTGTACAAATGTCTACCAACCACTTTGTATTGCATTTTTTGTGTTTTTAATTAATTATAAATTTAAAATGAAAAATAATCTTGGATACGTTACATCAATCCTTTACCATATTTAAAATTTACTAACCTTATAAAATATTTTGATGAAATATTTTTGGATAGATCGACATTTATCCAAAATTTGATATAGTGTTTATATTTCTAAATTTTGATTATGATACAAGCAAATATTTCCAATGAATGTAGCCGTTGTGTTTAAGAAATAAACATTCCCAATAAAAATTAGCCGTGATCGGGACATTCATCATCAACTTAGAGCGGACATCGTTGAATATATTTTCAAACATTTTGGAAATAATGATGAAATATAGTTTTTAAATTTTTTTGTAGTATAAAATATTATTTTGGAAGAATGAATAAATATTTTATATTTATATATTCAATACAATATAATTTTTATTTTGCATGATATTATTATTTTATAAATTTAAATATTTTTTATTAGAAATGTGAGGTGACGCTAAACAAGTGGTTATCAAATAGTATCATTTTATTATTGATAGTTGATCCTTCCTTAATTATTATTAATATTAATAATGTTACACTTAAAAAGCGCTCTTTAAATCCACTACCATTCAAAACGTAAATATAAGCAGTCATCACGTAAAATTGGAAGTTTCTCAAAATTTGATTACACTTTTGTCAAATTTTAAAAATATGAATGCACTTTTCGGTAAATACGTAGACTTGTCGCTTCGCACATTTGGGGATCTGATCTGAACTAATGAACTTTACATTTTGAAAGCGTTGATCTTTTTGAGTTTTATCTTTTCAGATTCTCTCATGATTTCGGCCTCTTTGGAGCGTGGATGCCCAGTAGGCATTTGCATGTGGCTCGTACGCATCTTTTTCTTATGATCATTATGATAAAAGAGCTCTGTTTTTTTAAACTTAAACACTACCGAACGTTATCCTTTGTACTTTAAACTGAATTTGTATACAATGTTTTTTTTTTATAATTTTAAAATTAAATGTTATTGATTATGTATTAATTAAGTTCAAAATGTACAATATTTCAGTACAAAAGTAATGATGTTTAAGTTAAAATTTGTCATAAGATCACCTCTTCGAAGACAGGCTCATGTTACTGTTAACAAATCAGGTTCACCAGTACTTTTGCAACAGAAAGAAAGATCACTGGTATTAAGATCATGATGTTTTTGTGTGGTTTGAATAGAACTGAATTGAATTTATCAGAAATAACATTTTAATAATATAATACAATTGATTTTTTTGTTTAACTGAATTGAATTATAGTTAAGTTGAAAATTTTATTTTCTTTATTATTATTTTCGTTGTAAATGCGAGTACGAGGTCAAATGTAGACATTATGTTTAACGATGTCAATGTGTAGTAAAGTCCAAAGGATTGTTTACGTCAGGACTTAGGATTAACAAGTGGTTAAGTTAATAAATAAATGAGACTGGGGAGGTCGAATGTATTAGGTGTGGCCCTGAGCTTTAAACTACTCCCCTGTTCTAACTGAAAGTTTAGTTGGTCAAAGTTTATTAAGTTTAATCACCAAATTCTTAGCATACGCTATTTAAACTTATACCATGTATTGCACCATTGGTAGCATATATGTTTAATTTTTGGATGATAAAATATCAATAAATGACTTAGTTTTGAAAAAAGATAGACTTTTCATATGTTTATAAAAAGACGGAGCTTAATTAAAATAATAAAAAAAAATTAAAAAATTTAGTTGTAATATTAAAAAATTATTATGAATCATATAGTAGTTATAAGCCCGATTTAATGCAATCCACAAAATTTATCTTCATTTATTCTAATTCGCATCTTAAACTTTAATTTTCCATGGCTTATGAATTGGAAAGACCGTCTTTAAAAAAACTGTCTAGATTTAATTGATAAGCATTGTTGCAGTTAGAATACAAGTCAATATGTAGGCATAATAATAATAATATATAAATAAATGTTTCAGTATTGATGAAGTTAAAATATAATAAATTGTGTTTTTATATGAAAATAATAAATCAAAGAGTCTGTCTCTTGAAAAAGGCATTTCCATAAGTTATGGAAAAACCAAGGTTTAAATTGTAAATTTATAAAAATCAAGATGAAACTTTTGGGTTGCATTAATCGGGTCATAAACTTATAACTACCGCACGTTGAATAATATATTTTTAATATTGAAATTAAAATATTTTACCTTTCTATAATTCTAATTCAACCATGTCTTTTTATATTCCTGTGGAAAGATGGTATTTTCCAATACTTAGCCTTATTGGGTAAAGTTTTGGGAAAGACCATATCTCCATAGGTTTGACGAAAGATGTGTTTAATTTAAATAATAGAAAGATAAAATATTTTAGTTCTAATATTAAAATTTTATTATACAATGCGCAGTAGTTATATATTTAATGACCCGATTAATGCAATTTGAAAATTTTATCTTCATTTCTTCTAATTTAGAGTTTAAATTTTGGGTTTTCCATAATTTATGAACGGCCATCTTTCAAGAGACGGACTCATCAAATTAAGCCGAATAAATAGAACTAGGTCTCCCGAACTTAGGAAAATTAAGCCGAATTGAGCGGAGTTGAACTAAATTGAACTAAAATAAATGTATTTAAAATAGTAAATATAACTAAATAAATCAGAAAATTTTATATGTTAACAAATGTTGTATGTTAAGGTGTTGGACAAATCATATTGTGCCACGTGTTTCACAAATCACTCCTTCATAAACTACCCTTCACTTTACTAAATATAGAATTTGTAGAACACATGCATAACATAATTTGTCCAGCACCTTAACATAAAACATTTGATAACATGTAAATTTTAGAGGTTCTTTGGTATGCGGTGAGTTATGTGGTAAATACAAATTTTTAGGATTTTGGATTTGGTTGAGTTGTTTGGTTGGTTGGTAGAAAATATGAAAAATGTGGGGATTTACAATTGCCGAGTAAGTTAAAGTTCCCAATTCCCACACAACGTGTGGAGTTTCTTACCGAGAACCCCGGTCAATCACAATTCCTTCATTATTTTACTGTGTTTTCATTTTTTTCCCCAGTTCGGATCCTCTGAGCCACTTTTTTTACAACATTGTTGCGCCACAACTATACCGACCAACTATACCGACCAACTATACCGACGTCGTCTTATGTCCTTGGAAATCATATTTTACTTTTTACTTTTTTCATGTAGTTTTGTATGACAATTCGATCATTTTATTTCCATATTTATCCATTCCTTTGTTTGATTCCAATATTTATCCATTCCTGATCAATCTAATAACAAAAATTCATAATATTAAAACTAATATAATATGATAAAATATATTTTATATTTTATTGTTTTAGATTTGGGTGAGTTAAGATCTAATTCAATTTTCCTTTTTCATGTTGAATGTTTGAAGATTGTGATATGTGAATGTTGAAAAATATAGATTTTTCAAAAAAAGAAGAAGTTATAGTTGAATTTTGTAGGAAATAGTGAAGTAAAACAAACAATATTCATGTAGATAAATCATAGGAAATATGAATTCCTTCACGTGCAACAAAACAAACCTTGTATTTCCCAAGAATTTGATTAGGGATTTAACTTCCAATGAAATGAAAATTCCTCCATGATTTGAATTCTCACGCAAATCAAACAACCTCTTAGTATAAATTAAGTAGTGTTGAATTAAATTAAACTGAATTGAACTCGAGATAAGACCAGGAGACCTAGTCATTACTTTCCTTAACTCAACTTACCACAAATATAGTCTTAGGGCCTTTTCTCTAGAGATTATATGAGCTGGTCTGATTTAATTTGAACTGAATTAAACTGAATTAAAATAAGTATATTGAACATAGTAACGTGTGACTAAATTAAACCAAATTTCACCAAATTAAATTCATGTTGAACTGAATTGAATTGAATTGATACCAATCTAATTTGATTTAAACTGAATTGAATTGAATTGAAATGAAATGGAAATAATCTCCTGAGAACATGTCCTTACTTCTCTCAACTCAACTTACCATATACTAGCTTTTGTTTGTGAATCTTGAGTTGAAATGGAGAGTAATGAACTTTATTCATCTTCTTTTTCTCTATTTGTGTTCTCAAAGGCTCCCCCTTGGTTTGAAAACCTAATGATGGTTTCCTCATATGTTCAACAGATTTGGTATAGTAGAGCTTTCGCCATTGAATGTCTATGCATTCCCTCATCTTCCTAGCAATATTAGAACATGGCTACCTAGTGCACAACAATCTACTACTCCCTCTCTTTGCTTGTACATGAAACACCTTTCCTTTTCGATAATTTTTTAAATTTTTTTTAACACTTTTCAATTATAGCAAAATTTAAGATACTATTTTAAAAATTATATATATTTTTTAATTCAATTTTCTCTATACAATTGATATCTATTTGAATTTTGTGTTATAAAATAAAGTTTCAAAAGTGAGCAAACTAGGGGAGTTTATTGTTTTACCAATCCTTTCTGTTGTCTTCGTCAACTTGGCGAGTTGAAGTCTTCACTGCAAAGGCAACCTATGTAACTAAAGCCACGTTCATCTCTTCATCATTATAGCAGTATACAATCAACCCAACGATGAAATCGTTTATTTCTTTCTTTTACGTATTGCTCTTTCTCAGTCCTCGCGTATTATAGGGAGGATGATAGAGTTGGAACCCATGCCTCTGTAGCCTTTTATAATAGGTATAAATATGAATATATAGGGAGTGAAATACAATGAATAGAATCCTAGGAATACGTAAAGAGTATTCTAGAGCCTTATGAATACAATGAACATAGATAAATAATTTATACTCTAACACCCCCCCCCCCCTAAGCTAAGCATTGGATTTGCCGATACTCAAAACTTGGATCGAAACTGCTCAAACAAAGGGCGTGGCAAGCCCTTAGTAAAGATGCCAGCAAGCTGAGGCGGAGAAGAAACATGAGCAACACGCAACTTGTCGGAGGCCACAAGTTCACGAACAAAATGGTAGTCAATGTCAATATGTTTCGCACGCCTGTGTGCAACCGGATTTTGGGCGAGAAACATGGCAGTGTTGTTGTCACACAAGAGAAGCGGAGGCGAGGAAGAGGTGACACAAAGATCCCTTAAAAGGTGACATACCCACACCAACTCAGCAGAGGTATTGGCCATAACACGATACTCGAACTCACAGCTGGAGCGAAAGGCAGTAGGTTGTTTCTTAGTAGACCAAGAAACAAGATTTCCACCAAGAAAAATAACATAGGCATAAGTGGAGCGACGAGTCTCAAGGCAACGAGCCTAATCAACTTCTGAGTAACCTAAAATAGGAAGGAAGCCCAACGATGGCAAGAAACAAAGTCCATAATGAAGAGTGCCCCGAATATAATGAAGAATCCTGGTAACTGCCTGAAAATAATCATCCTCCGCAAAAACTGGCTGACCGTGCTAACAACAACAAAAATATCTTGTCGTGTAATGGTGAGGTACTGAAGTGCTCCAGCAAGTGACCTGTAAAATGTGGGATTGGAGAACTTGGGACTAGAAGTGTTGTGGAGCTGGCTACTCGGGACAAAGGGAGTAGAGACAGGAGAAGCATTTTTCAGACTAGTCATCTAAAGAATGTCCATGGAAAACTTGGTTTGTCCCAAGAAAATACCGGTATTAGATCGATAAATCTCTAAACCGAGAAAGTAGTGCAAATGACCAAGATCTGTGATAGAGAACTCCTGATGAACACGAGTGATAAACTGGATGATGAGAGAATGATCATTGCCAGTCAAAATAATATAATCGACATAAACATGCAGATATAGCACATGAGAACCTCGAGAATAAATGAAAAGAGAGGTGTTTGCAGCACTGCATGTAAAGCCTAACTGGAGTAGAAAGGTACTAAAGCGTTGAAACCAAGCACGAGGTGCCTGCTTGAGACCATAAATGGCCTTCTGAAGTCGGAAAACATAAGTGGGACGAAGTGGATCCGTATAACCTGCAGGTTTTTCCATATACACAGGAGCGTCCAGAACACCATAAAATAGCATTCTTGACATCAAGCTGATGAAGCGACCAATTGCGCAAAGTGGCCAAAGAGAGAATAATACGGACAGTCCCAGCTTTGATCACTGGCCTAAAAGTATGAGTGAAGTTAAACCCCGGTACCTGAGAATATCCAGCAACAAGATGGGCCTTGTGATGATCAATACTACCATCAGCTCGATACTTAAGGCGATAGACCCATTTGGAGCTGACAACGTTAACACCAGAGGAGCGAGGAACAAGATCCCAAGTATGTTGGTTATGAAGACCCGTATCTCCTCATCCATAGCTGTAACACATTTAGGATCCTTAAGGGCTGAGCTGTAACCCTTAGGCTTAGTCTCGGAGAGAAGTGCTGCAAGAAGACCGTGAACCTCAAAATCAAGATATTGTTTCGGATGGAAAATGCCATTTAGAGAAAGGGTTATCATAGGATTAGACAAACAAGGAGGAGAAGGTGATGGTGATGGTGAAGTTGAAGTCAATGACTGGGCCGGAGAGACAGGACTGAGGAGAAAGAGGTAGCGATTGTGAGAACTCAAGAATAGGTTGATCCACATGTGAGGGACACAAGTCACATGGAAACTGTGATGATGCCACAATAGGAGAGGAGTCATGACCAACATTAGTGCCTATGGAAGCTGGTAAAAAAGTCGATGCAGTTGTTGGCTCAATGAAAGAAGAAATTTCTAAATCAGAGGTTGAGCGACTATCCCAAGAAGAGGAAGTGTAAGGAAAAGAATGATCATCAAATTGAACATGGTGAGAAATATAGATGCGCCCAAAAGAAGAACAAGACACTTGAACCCTTTGTGCTGAGCATTGTAACCAGTGAAAACATATGGGATGGAATGGGGTACAAACTTATCAACTGTAATGTCACGCAAACATGGATACACACGACAACCATATGGATGGAAAAGGGAATAATCAGGAACAGTGCAATAAACTATCTCGAATGGAAATTTACCATCGAGAACCAAACTAGGGAAACGGTTTATAATACAGACAGGCAAGGAGAAAACATCCGCCCAATAGTAATTGGGAATGGACGAGTGATATAACATGGCCAATCATGTCTCTGTGATATGACGGTGCTTACACTCAGCTCGATCGTTCAAAGCAGGTGTGTAAGGGCTTGACATCTGATGATGAATGACACGAGAAATAAAATGATCATAGGGACAATGATTAGTAAACTCTGTTCCTCCATCCAATTGGAAAACTTTAATTTTCGTGGAAAATTGGGTCTCCACAAACTTATAGAACATCATAAACACATCAAAGAAATTTGAATTACGACTCAGGGGATAAAACCACGTAAAGCAGGAAAATTCATCAATGAAGATAACACAATAAGAATAAAAATCCACTCTTGAAACTGGTGCAGACCCCCACAAGTCACAATGAACTTTGTCTAACAAAGAAGCCGGTCAACGATCACTAGCGGAAAAGGGCAAACGACAGCTTTAAGCCATCATACATGAGGTGCAACTAATTGGGGCAGGTAATATAGAGGTAACATAAATATGACCCTCCTTATTCAACAATTGAAGAGTGTCATAAGACACATGACCAAGCCGAGAATGTCATTGCTCAAATGAGGCACGGATTTTTCCAGAACGAAGTTCAGTGAAGAATTTGGAGTCTCCACTTTCAAGATAATAGAGACCAGCTTTATGACAACCAGTACCAACAATTTTTCCAGTGTACTTATGCCGAATGAGAAAAAAAATCAGTATCAAATAAAATAGTAACAGGTAAATCTCGAGTGAGTTTACTTATGGAAATTAAACTCTTGGTAATTTGAGGAACCATGAGCACATCACATAACGAGATACCAGAAATATCACATTGACCAATATGAGAAATTGATTTTAAAAAGCACCATTGCCCACAAAAACAGTATTAGAACCACGATAAGGAAGTACCTTGTCAAGATGAGAAGCATGAGAAGTCATATGAGTTGTTGCCTCAGAATCAACAATCCATCGATTAAGAGAATTTCTACATGTATTGAAAAATGCCATAATTGTAGAGAGATGTCTCTAAAATTAATGAGAAATTCTGAAAATGTCAAAAAGTGTGGGTTGAAATTCAGTATGCGCAATGCGCAAAAGCGCTTGAAAAAATGCACTGGGAGCTTCTGATGGGTGAGCGAGTGCAATACAAACGTTGGAGATTTTGGTTGCTGGGCACGTGAGAGACACGCGTTAGAACTTCTGGTAGTGGGAGACACACGCCTTCTTCAAGTGTCTGGCACGTGATAACATGGGTGGCACAAACAGAGAAATAGCTGACTTTGAACAGAGCTCGGTCGGGACGGAAAATGCTGGGAAGGACGCCGGGGAAGACGAGGCAAATAATGACGCCAGAAACCTGAGAATCGCTAGAAAATTAGAGAACGTCGAGAAGTACAGGTGAGACATCGTGAATGGGACGCAGGGGAAGATGAGGAAAATGATGACGTTGTAAACCTGATGTTAGAATAAATCAAGTATCTGATTAATTTGATTTGATTTTAGATAGAGTTTTTGACTAGACTAGAGTTATATTAGTACTATCCTTCCTTTTGTACTCTATTTATTCTTGTCAGTCATACATTATTCTTCACGGGAAATCATTTTTTCATGGTATCAGAGCAAGTATGATCTTGGTACTGAATTTTTCCCCCTCCTCTTTCTTTTTATTATTTTTTTACATAATTCTGTCCAAGTTTAGCAAATTTCCGGCATCGATCCCGAAAAATTTCTAACAAAATACTGGTCAGTTTCTAATGAGTTTCCAAAAAATAGTCCATCTCCAATCCCGACCTTCTTCATCTATGGTCCTCACTTTCCAGCGAAGACCACGACATCAGCCATTCTCTCTCAAGTCGGCTCATTTCCAGCCCTCTCCGGTGATCGATTCATTATCTTCGGCTCCAATTCATCTTCTCCAGCAGCAGCTCTCCCTATGGTTCTCTCTGGCTCGGGGTCGAATCTCCACAGTTCTCCAACTCCAATTCTTTCTAACCATTGACCTTATCTTCTCAGTTACATCATCTCTGGCGGAGTTCTTCCATCAAAGGCGTTCTCCTCCAAGAGGTCTTCTCTGGTGCAAATCAGGGCATCTGCATGACCTGTCTCAAGTCTCTGACCTGCTCTCAAGAGCTCTTCTCTTCCTCGGCGCGTGAGATTCACGCGCCCGATGTTCATCACCAGCCTCACCCGCACATGTAATACACGTGCCCCACAGTGCCTTCCTCGCGCGTGTCGAAATACTCCTGCCAGTTGTCTTCTGCGTGTGATCTATAACTCAACTTCTCATGCGCATCCTTATTCATTTTGTAACCAGCATGACTTCCTTTGTCAATACTTCCGTGTCTACGCACCATGGGTTTAAGTGGATTTTAGATTCTGGTGCCACAAAACACATAGCATCATCCCTCACTGATGTTAATCATGTGACACCTTATGATGGTCCTGCCCATGTCTATGTTGGTAATGGTTGTCAACTTGCTATTACTCATGTTGGCAATTCTCATATTTCTAAGTCTTTGTTTCTCTAGGATGTGCGTATTGTTCCTGATATCACTAAAAAATTGCTTTCGATTAGCAAGTTAACTCAAACTTTAAATGTTGTTGTCTGCTTTGATGATCATTAATTTTTATTTGACATAAAATCACTAGGAAAACCTTGGGTCACGGTCATAGTGAAAATGAGCTTTATGTTTTAGACTATGGTGCATATTCTTTGTTGTCTACTGTGGAAACAATTAAGTCGTGTGCGTCTTTTGAAATTTGGCATGCTAGACTTGGTCATGTTCTGCATTCCGTTATTTCTGGTTTGCGAGTTTCTGGATCTTTATCTATCTCATCAGTTTTTCCTAAACCTACTCTTTGTGATGCGTGTAAAAAGGTTAAAGGGAACCGCTTATCTTTTTATAAAATATTGATAAATGTACTGCTAAGGTACTTGATCTTGTTCATTGTGACTTATGGGGTCCCTCTCCTATTTTATATGTAGATGGTTTCTCCTACTATGCTATCTTCCTTGATGATCATTACTGACTCTAGTGGTTTTACCCACTGCGCCTTAAATCTGACTTTTGGGATATTTTCACCAGTTCGAGGCTTTTATGGAGAACTAGTTCTCTTCCATCATTAAGGTGTTTCACGGTGATGGGGAACTGAGTCCGTAAATGGTCGCTTACGCTCTCACTTTCAGATAAAGGACCTTCACCATTGATGTGCACCATATAGCATGCATTAGCCGATGCATTTAACACATTTATTATCATCTTTTGTTTGGTTGATTGCAAGTTTTAGTTAGGTTTGCACGACAAAGGGTTTAGACGACCATTATTGATTTTCTTGTATAAATCTCAAGTTTTGTAGGCTTAATTAAAACTCATGGATATTTTGTATTCACGGCCGCCTAGATCTTCCCTTTTGATCTCATCATTATGTGGCTCGTGAGTACTTCTTCTTTTATTATCTTTTGTAGAAGGCTACGAACCTTAAATCGTGCTAGTAGATTTGAATGTCACTCACAAGGGTGTTAGTATATTTTAAGGCCACGAACCTTAACTCTTGTAGTAGATATAATGGGGACCAAACAAGGCTGATTCGGTGTTCACAAAGGCCAAGTCCAAAGAGGAATAATTGTTATCCGGGAGTTGCACAAAGTTCAAGGAAATATCCAATAAGAATCATCACTTGAGTATTTCACCATTGGATTTGTCTTCTTGAGCGCTATAAAATTGACTACAAGAACTCTCAAATTGGACCAACGGTTCATCCGTAGCGGAGCAAAGAAGATTGGCAACAAAACCAGCAGCGGTCGGTACATATCGCACTAACTTGGCATGAACCAAAGGTTAGCACAACCCGTATCAGCCAGCAAGGCCCAAGCTGGGAAGCCATGGCACGGCTCATATCAATCGGCACGGGGGGGCACCCCGTTTTGGCTGGCCGTGCCACTCCAAGTCACTTTTCATTCTAAAATTGGCTAAGTATTGGACCAGGACATTCCGTTTTACACGGCCTGCACTGTTTCAAGTCACAAATGATAAGATCAGCCCACAAGGTGTGAATAATGATGCGGGGCGCACTGAGATACTGAGAAAAATGAGGTTCTGGGCGACGACCCATGCCGGTTAACACAGACCACGCCGGCACGACTGGGGCTCGGCGCAATGGCTCAGCACGAGGGGGGCTCAGGTCTAGGCTCGACACGAGGGGGGCCAACTCCAGGGCTCAGTTCCAGGGCTCGGCACAAGGGGTCCCCACGCCAAGGCTCGGCACGGCCTGTGCCAAGCAATATAAGTCGTATCAATTTCCAACACGGACGACGGGTCGTGGCATGAAGCACCCCCCGTTCTAGGGCTCAGCATGGACCGTGCCATGCTATACGGGCCGCGTCAATTTCTAGCACGGACGACAGGTTGTGGAAGAAGGCACCCCGCGCCAATTGTGGCTGCTAGGGTTTTTGGCCTATTTTGGGCTTATTTTTTTGCCCAATTCCCTACTTCTATATATATGAGCCTTTAGTCTTCTAGGGTGAACTAAGTAGGTATAAAGTAGCTTTTATTTCTCTCTCTAGGTAGAAGGAAGAGGATAATTCTCTCTCACTAGAGTTCTTCTTCTCTTTTCCTTCTATTTTCTTCTCTTTTCTTTTCTTTTCTTTCCCTTATTTTCCTAGATCTATGGAATTTAATTCAATATTTTCCGTGGATATATTTTCTAGGGAGTAGTTTATTAAACTTGGGGTTATTAGGATTCATGATTAGATTTTTGGATTTTTGAGATTTAGATTCTCCTATTTTAATTTCTATGAATATTTTTGCTTGATGTGTGATTTATCATCTTTGAAGATGTATGCTATGTCATTATTATGATGCATTCATACATGTATGCTAGCATATTATCATGTTAGATATTATTGCTATCTTGGTAGTGTTATAATTGTGGAGTAGGTTCAAGAACATCGGTGAGATGAGTGCATTATCACTTTGATGAAATATATTTGCATATGTTAAACCATAATTCTAATTGGATAGTCGTGGAAGAGGAATTGCATGTTAGGCGGTCGATTAGTCAAATCCCAATGAGGAAAACCCTTGGCTTACCCCGATAGATTGAGCATGATTGCTTGTAGCAACTAGAGTTGTGTCGGCTTGGAGAAATCACAAAGCCGTGACAACCTTAGAATTTTCAAAAGATCTCAATTACCTTTGCCTCTCTAAGCCTAGGGGTTGAGATCCATAGTGGAGAGTCCGGGATGTAATGCCCTTACTTTCATATCTAACAATTGTGACCTACGCGAGGCAAAGTCCTTTTAGGAGAGATTTGTTCCTCCAAGCGGGGGCTCGTTAGCAATGAGAGTAATGGATGGGGATGGTTTGCAGACTCACTGGATTAGAGCGCATCCCTAATTACGGAGATGGTGAGATAAGCATGTATTGGTAGTAGTACCTAGCGTGATAGACGAGGGAAATATCTGGCTATCTCCACACTATGTGACATATGCATAAAATAGGTTTATATTCTTATATGTGAATGAATCAAGGATAAGAACCAATTATCAATCATGATACGCAAATACCTCCAAGTGCTAGTTAATATAGTCTATTTCTGTGTTCACATGTTAGTAGTTTACAATTGATACTTGAAAAAAACAAATGGTTACTTTCACAACACTATTTTATTCCTAACACGTGGTCGGATTGACAACCCGACCACGGTTTTGTGTAGCTAGTTTCTAGATCCATAACATCTCTGTGGACGACCCCGGTATTTTTCACTATCTACCGTTATTGGTAGCATAGTAGTAGGAATGGGAGCAACATTACAAATTTGATATTTGACCCTTAATAGCCATTGACAACCTCCTCCTGTATGTTTAACGATGCGCCGGGTCTGGGCAGGTCAACCATCAGATTTCTTGCCCGTATACTCCTGAACAGAACAGTCGGACTGAGCGCAAGCACTGCTATATTGCTGAGATGAGACTATCTATGTTATACCACTCTCATGCTCCTCTCCCTCACTGGCCTCATGTCTTTGCTGCAGCCGCTTATACCATAAATCAGCTGCCCACTCATGTTCTTGGCTGACGATCACCATATGAGGTTATTAATGGATGGGTTCCCATATACATAAACTTCTATGTATTTGGTAGTCGTGTGTACCCATATCTTCATCCATATGCAGCTCAAAAAACCGCTCCTTGCAGTTTTCCCCGTGTCTTTCTTGGACACAACTCCCAGTACAATGGATATCGATGTTTAGATCCTCCATCTAGAAAGATACTTGTCACTAGACATGCTCATTTTTATGACACTTCCTTCCCTTAAGCTGACGGTTCTACTTCAATATCTCCATTATCTCTGGATGTCTCTACTTTTTGGGATCCTGCTGATGCATCAGCTAATATTCCGGCTTTTTCCACTGTGGCATCCCCTCCTGCTCGACTTGTCACTTTGGTTTCCAGTTCTCCTGGCTCATCAAAGCTATCAGCCTCAGTGACTACAACACCATGTCATGTCTGTTCTACCGATTCAGACTATCGAGCAGCCGCTCCGACATATCCTACTATGCTCATCCCGCCATTGACCAGCTCACATGGTTTGTCGACCAGCCCATTCGGTTTGCCGACCATCTCACCGGCCCCTTTGCCGATCATGACTGCTCCTCTAGCTTCTCCTCCTCGGACTCGCACTCATCGGATGACTACTAGATCTGCGACCGGGGCTATTCAGCACATGAATTATTCTTACAGTGTCGCTCATAGCCTTACTGACACTCTACTTGATCAGTTAGAGCCCATGGACTATCGCACTGCTCTTCAGAATCTGACTTGGGTTTCGTCCATGGATGACGAGATAACATATCTTCGTGGACAACACACTTTGGATTTAGTGTCTCGCCCTTCGTACGTCAATATTGTTGGCTCCAAAGGGGTTTATCGACTGAAGTATCAACCAGATGGCACTATTAAGCGTTATAAAACTAAAATTGTGGCACATATTTTCTCACCAATTTTGGGTTTTGAGCTTGACCACAGTTCAATGCATCCACAGTTCGTATTGTTTTAGCTATTGTTAGGATGCACTCCTGGCCTCTTCATCAACTAGAAGTTAAGAATGTCTTTCTCAATAGTATTCTTGATGTTCTAGTCTATATGGCATGACCCATTGGTTACGAGGATCCGCTTCACCCAGAGCATGTTTGTCTCTTGCGGAATGCCATCTATGGTCTTAAGCAAGCTCTGCGGGCCTAGTTCCAACAATTCAGTACTTAGTTGGTTCAACTCGGGTTTATCTGCAATTCTGCTGATACTTCTTTCTTTGTTCTATCTTGGGGATCGTCACTGTTTTACTTGTTGGTCTATGTTGATGATATAATCCTTATAAGTAATGACCCAACTCTACTATGAAAATTCATCGGCCGGATGTATTAGGAGTTTACCATTAAGGATTTGGGCACTCTTCACTATTTTCTTGGATTGGAAGTTACACCTTCTGCCTCTGGTTTACTTCTTAACCAAGCTAAGTATGCCAGGGATATTCTCACTCGTGCTGGGATGTCAGATTCTACCCCGGTCTCCACTCCATTTGTGCCAGACTCACAGCTTCACAGCTCCACCAGTCTTTCATTCGGAATCTGACGCTATATCATTCTCTTGTTGGGGCTCTATAGTATCTGACGATCACTCGTCCTGACTTGGCCTTTACTGTCAACACAGTCAGTAAGTATCTTCAGGATCCCCATGACAATCATTTTTCTATGGTTACTCGAACTCTTTAATATGTTCGAGGTACTCTGAATTTCGATCTAGCTTTTCGACCTGTCAGTTCTCATGAGGTTTTAAGTTACTCTGATGCTGATTGGGCTCGTTGTTTTGAGACTCAATGATCCACTTATGGTATGCTATCTTTCTTAGTGGAAACCTTTTTTCCTGGAGTGCCAAGAAACAACCCACTATTTCTCGTTCGAGTACGGAGTCCAAGTATCGTGCACTTGCCAACACCGCTTCTGAGGTTGTTTGGATGACCCATCATCTTCGTGATCTTCGTGTCCCGCTTACTGGATCTCCGCTACTATTATGTGAAAACAGTAGTGCTATCTTCTTGGCGCAAAATCCAGTTTCTCACAAGAGGGAGAAACACATCGACATTGACTATCACTTTGTTTGAGAGTTGGTTAGTTCTAGTAAAGTGTGTGTTGCTCATGTTCCTACTGCTCTTCAGATTGTTGACATCTTCACCAAAGGGATCTCTCGTCTGTTTTCAAGTTCTTTTAATTCAAGCTTTGTGTCGCTGAGCATATGACGCTTCGCTTGATGGGGGTGTTAGAATAAGTCTAGTCTCTGATTGATTTGATTTGATTTTAGATAGAGTTGTTGACTGAACTAGATTTATACTAGTACCATCCTTCCTTTTGTACTCTATTTACTATTTTCAGTAATACATTATTCTTCACGGGAAATTACTCTTTCACCTGAGAACTGCCGGGATATTGGAGAACGTCAAAGCCTTGAGAATCATCGGGAAAAATTGAATGGCCCAAGAAGAGCGCCTGCCAAAGCTGGAGAAAAAATCCCAAGAATGAACAGTAGCTGGAACTGGTGAGGAAAGAATTTGTTGGAGATAATGGGAACTGTGTGGGAAAGAGACAAGAACTTCAGACGAAGAGGGAAATTGCCTAGAAAAAAAAATAAGCAGGATATGATTCCTGCTCTGATACCATGATAGAGTTGGAACTCATGCCTATGTGGCCTTTCATAATATGTATAAATAAGAGTACATGGGGAGTAGGATACAATGAATAAAATCCTAGGAATACGTAATGAGTATTCTAGAGAACTAGAAATACATACAGACTATACAGTGAATATAGGTAATCATATATACTCTAACAGAAGTGTTATAACTCAGCAGTTTTGTAAGTTGAGAGACCAAAAATATACATAAAAAAGATAAGTGGGTAAAGGTGAACGATCGTAATAGTTCAGAAATCATTAGCTCTAAAAGATAAATTTCCAATTCTTGTCATAGATGAATTGTTAGATGAACCACATGGTTCCAGTTTTTTTTTACCAAGTTTGGTCTCATATCAAGCTACTATAAGATTGAGTTTAAGACTTCTGATGTTTAAGCAGCATTCTAAGCTCACCATGACCATTTTGAATTTTTAGTGATGCATTTTGGACTTACTAATGCTCCTGCAACTTTCCAGTCATTAATGAGCTAAGTTCTTTCAGGAATTTATGAGAAAATCAAGTATTAGTATTCTTTGATGACATTCTGATTTATAGTGCAACTTTTGAAGATCACTTAGGTTCAAGTTGTGTTGCATGAAATGACAGTGCATTGTTTGTTTGTCTAGCTTAGTAAGTGTGTTTGTGTAGAAAGTAAGGTTGAGTAATTAGGGCATGTAATATCTTATGAAGGGGTAGAGATTTACATAACATGGTTTTTATAATCCCAGACTGGACAACTCCACACTCAATTAAGGATTTGAGAGGTTTCTTGGGATTACGGAATGACCACAAATTATTAATTTTGTAAGTTGAGGGGCCAAAAGTATTCAAAGAAAAAAGGCAAGGGGCCAAAGGTGAACGATCGTGATTATCCTCATCTATCGGGCCCAAAAGCCCAAGTGGACGTGAGTAGAAAAGTAACCAGCCCACAATTCAACACTGTCAAAATCAGGGAGAGCGTCCCAATGGTAGAGAAATATGCATTTCTTTTTTAAGTTATCGGGGGATCGGGTACGTTGTCGTATTGATATGAAATTTTGGCGCTTGCATTTGATGTAGCTTTCAATGATCACGGACGTAATTGTATTATAAGCTAGGGTGTTACGTGGCATAACATGTTCCCCAATGCAATGTGTCCATAATGGAGGATTTTCGAAATTTTAAACATTTTTTTTGAAAGATAATATTTTAATCTACAATTTATGCGTGTATTAGTTACGTGTAACCTTATTTTATTGTAGCAGGTAGATAGTAGTAGTACAGTACAAACACAGAATCACAACCGAATCCCATTGTTTTAATAAAGGGGATATTGGGATCAAATTTTAATCGAAATTCACAGTTTAGTATCCGAATTCTGAATTTATCATATAAAGATATATACTTCTTCATTTATGTCTCGGAAGGTACCTTTTAACAAAAAATTAGTACCAATTTGGATCAAAATTGAGCTATAATAGTATCCACTTTTAGCTAAAAGTTACTTTTTCGGTACATTTATGAAAATGTGGGTACCTTTTAAGCACAGTTCTAAAAATAAAAAATTAAACTATGAATTTCACTTAAAATGGGTACCAAATTAATAAACCAACTAGCTAATTAAATTGGTCCCTAACAATTAGGGATGTGCTAGTCCAAGATCATATCGGACTGGATCAAATTTGTTTGGAATGGAAATTGGAATTAGAAAATTATATTGGATAAAAAATTGGACGGATGCTTTGGATTGGAATTTGACAAAAAAATGAATTTGGTTTTGGACTGAATTCGTGTAAACTTAATTATTATTTCTACTTTCAAATTTTGGTGTCTGAAAAAAATTGAAGCAACTTTTTTACTTAAAAGATAGTAAATTAGAAATTATTAGAAAAATTCAACTCAAAGTAATAGAAGAATACATGCCGTCAAAATCTAATCTTAACCATTCTATTAAATTAAATTATTAATAATTTAAAATTATACATCAAAGTAAAATATTAGTCCATCCGATTGGACGTTAAAATCCAGATTTGAACTGCACCAGACCAAAATCCATAATTTAAAAAAACTTGGACCGAGGACCGAACTTGAATTTCATACATCCGACATTGGTCCTTACATTCTTATTTAATCCATTCAATCGGTTCGGACTAATTCATGAACACGCATAATGATATGAGGTACTTTTTATGATTTTTAAAATGTTACATAGTCTTACCATGAATTATGGTAAGACGGTATCAGGTAATGAATGCTCATTAATGACGCAGTTACGCAACATTTTAAAATTTCATGCTCGGAATCACCATTCTTCATATGTTCACAAATTGGATCATTAGGTCGGGAGGACAGCCAATCGTTGAACAACTATGGAATGCTATTAGACGACGGTTTAACTTTAATCGCTATTTAATGGTGTATAAGTTACTGTGTTTGAAAACCAACGACCGTCTATTGTACATAAACATGGGGGTTTAAATTAAGCCATCGTCTTATAACACTTGTACGAATTCATATTTTATGTCGGACTTGGGTCATGAACCCGAAAGTTGAAAGACTTGTCACAAACCCTAATGTCGGACTCGGGTCACATCATCACTCTCTTTATCATTACTCTTTTGTTTAATACCACGCCATTCACTATAAATTTAACTGTGAATACCATTACAATTTGAAATTATAAGTGAAATTGGAAATTACTCAAAATAATTTTTCCTTCTGTAATTTGAGGGGTATTTCAGTCTATCCACTAAAAATCAACAAATACAGTGACTGACCAGGACTTTAGGGCCAAATTATACCTGCATTAAAAATACTTATAATTACATTAATATTTATCAAAAAATTTAAGGGGTTAAAATTAGAAATTATATGATCATTTTAAAAATAAAACGTCTTAAAAGAATGCTTGCTTTAAGGAATGGGCTTGACTTGGGCACCACAAAAAGTAACAACCAATTTTTATTAAAATAGAAAAATGAAGATGCTCCAAATCCAAACATGGAATAAAATAAGGTTACGATGATGTATTGATGTGGGCTTGGGAATATGTGGTGATTTTATATTCATCGTAGAGTTATGGTTATCTCTTTCGTTCACTTTTAAATTTGCATTAATATTTAATTCGAAAATTACAATAATTCGTGTACAGAAGTGGGGCCAGGTAGAACGGCGTACCTGGCTGATTAATACTGTCAATTAATTAATGCTAATGACTTCTGTAAACATATTGGTTGGGACTATTTATTTAATATTGAAAGTGATAATGTGATATGATTATGGCCACTCGCCGATCTACTTACTTTTTTCAGATTAGTTTTTTTTTGGTTAAATTAAAGGAATTCCATTTTACATGACTCGACAAATTTGTCCTTTATTCTCTGATGAGGGTTAGGCAGAATTTCACATTCAAGACACAGTTAAGAACATGTTCTTCAATTTATCTTTAGGGCAAACTACATTTATAGCTTTAAACTTATGTTGAAATGCAATTTCATAAAGCGCAATTTAACCGTAACTAACTATTGTATGTATCAATCTAGCTCTAACTTTTGAAACATTTTTGTCTTTATAGCCAAACTCTTCAATTCCGACATTGACCAAATGAAATTGCCATGACCGGAAAATGAAATGTCAAAAATACCCTTACAAACCTACCTTTCTTCTTTTTCTTCTTCAAAACCCAATGCCGCCGTGCTCCACTGCCGCCGCCGCCACTTTCTCTTCCCTTCCTTCTTTCCCATAACCCTCCCTCTGCCGCTAGCTCCACTTAGTGCTGCTAAGCTCTCCTCCTCCCTCTCAATTACATTACGCCAATTCCAACAGAATAGAAGCGAGCATCGAGTAGGGATCTCGATGTCATTTCCACATACCTTAGCGAAACCCTCAATTGTACCAGTCTGAGAACCGTAAAAAAACAGTGATTTTGATCTTTGAAGGATCCGACTCCTCATCCTCCCCCTCAATACCGGCTTGGAAATCATGACCGACTTTTTTTCCTTGCTCTGGCTGCTCGAACTCTTCCACTGGAAGACAAGTCTATGTTTCCACGGTATAAAGTTTGGTTGGTTTTTAAGGGCTTAAGTCAGAGAAAAAGAGTTGATTTTGATGAGATTTTCTCTCCGGTTGTAAAGATGACTTCCATCAGAGTTGTGTTGGGCTTAGCTGCAAGCCTTGACTTAGAGATTGAACAGATGGATGTAAAAACTGCTTTCCTTCATGGTGACTTAGATGAGGAGATCTACATGGAGCAGACTGAAGGCTTCAAGCTGAAAGGGAAAGAAATTTTTTTATGCAGGTTGAGAAATAGTTTGTATGGCTTGAAGCAAGTGCCTCGACAATGGTGCAAGAAGTTTAAGTCTGTGGTGAAGAAGTTCGACTACAAGAAGACTAATTACGACTATTGTGTTTTTGTGCAAAAATTCTCTGAGAATGATTTCATCATTTTGTTGCTCTATGTGGATGATATGCTTATTGTTGGTCAGAGTGCTTCTAGGATCAACATGTTGAAGCAAGAGTTGAGCAAGTTCTTCGTGATAAAGGATTTGGGTCCAGCGAGGCAAATACTTGGCATGGAGATTACTCATGACAAAGCGGGTAGGAAGTTGGGGCTATCTCAGAAGAAGTATGTTGAGAAGGTGCTTCAAAGATTTTGAATGGATGGTGCTAAACCTATGAGTACACCTTTGGCTTCTCATTTTAAATTTGATAGCAAGTTTTCTGATGATGATGAAGGGAAAGATGATATGAAGAATATTCCATATGCCTCGGTTGTTGGCAGTTTGATGCATGCTATGGTGTGTACAATGTCTGATTTAGCTCATGCAGTAGGTGTGGTTAGTCGTTACCTTTCTAATCCCAAAGTGGTGCATTGGGATGCTGTGAAGTGGATTTTCAGATATCTTCGTGGTACTACCAATTTATCGCTTTGCTTTGGAAGCAGTGAGCCTATTCTTGTTTGCTACCATGATTCTGATTTGGTGGGTGATGTTACGTGTAAATCTACTTCAGGTTACTTGACTACCTTTGCAGGGAGAGCTGTGAGTTGGCAATCAAGAATGCAAAAGTACATTGCCTTGTCTACCACTGAATCTGAGTATGTTGCAGCTGTTGAAGCGGGCAAAGAGCTTGTGTCGATGAAGAGATTTTTTTTGTGAACTATATTGTAAGCAAGAGAGGTTTGTCTTGTTTTGTGACAGTCAGAGTGCGATTCATCTTGGTAATCATCCTACATCTCATGGTAGGACAAAGCATATTGATGTTCGATATCATTGGATACGAGATGCTTTGGAGTCTAAGGTGTTTGAACTAGAGAAGGTTCACACGGATGAAAATGGTTTGGACATGTTGACCAAGGTGTTACTGAGAGTCAAGTTTGAAGTTTGCAAAGATATTTTCAGTTTGGAAATTTCCTCCACATAGTCGGAAAGAGGGAGAATTGTTGGATTTTTTCCTCCAATATGAGGAAATTAGCCCAAACATTTGTAAAATTTGGCCCAAACTAAGAGGGGGAATTCCGGTCATTTTAGCATACCTTTGGACTAGGGTTTACTTGTGGGTATGGCTTCTTTGGTTCAATTTTAGAGAAACAACAAGAGAGGGAGAGAAAAATACACAAATTGTGGGTTAGGGGATTTTCGAGTTCCATTTGTGCAGTTTCGGTAAATCTGCAATATCTCACAATCCGACCGTTGAATTTTACTGAAATTTTGGAAGGGTGTTCTCAGGACGTGTAGATAAATTCCGAACGGTGGAGATTGAGTTTGGAAGTTTTTAAGTGACTCATTAGTCATCTTGAAATAGCTCGGCAGATTTGGTGATTTCTTCTCCTATATTTGTTTAATCTTCATTGTTGTAGTGGTTATTGATCCGATCTTTTTGGAGAGAAACTTGTGCTAGTATTAGCTGGTTGTTGAGAGTATTTTTTAACACTCTTGGTTGATTAATGAAGATGGTTAAGGTGGGTCGATTGACCCCGTGGTTTTTACCCTTCGCATTGGAGGGTTTTTCCAAGTAAATGCTCGTGTCTTGTGTCTTGTGTGTTTGGTTTATTCTTTATATTGTTGCCACTATTTTTTGTATTGTTGCTCCTCATAGATTCAAGTAAATAGGAACGAATATTTTGGGTCATATTCCCATCATTTTTACACCCCCAATCATGCTAGCCAAGACTTTGGCTGCAATCTGGTTGAGCATATCCGTTGTGAGGTTAAACAGTCGAATCTACCCCAGAATATTTCACCTCTAGGCTGGATAATGGATATGCTTCCTCATATATCATCAGATATATCATGCCTCCATTCACTGTGTAAGGGGGTGTTGTTCAGAACCGCGAACGTTTCCACCTTCATTTCAAACCCAATCACCAAGAAATTATGATGGCGATGAGCAATCCATGACCTGCGACCGTAAAACTGCTGAATGTGGAGTTCTTTCTTGTTAGGGCCAGTTGACTTGGAGCCGGATGCAAATGGGGTGATCCGTAAAACTGGAAATCAATGGGGAGGGCGCATTCACTGAATGCGCCCTCTAATATTTATATTACTATATATACATATATTTTTTTTTTTGGAAAAAGTCTGTGTCATAATTTTTGGTGTAAAAAAAAGAGAGGGCGTCCTCTATTAAAATTTATTTTTTTTCAAAATTTCAAAATTTGAAATAATAATTTTATGTCAATATTAATTTGTGAAAGAAGGTGAGGGTTTCAATTTTTTTCAAAATTTAAATAGCTGAATTAATTTTTGGTCAATATTTATTTTTAAACGAAGGAGATGACGTATTCAGAGAATGCGCCCTCTATTAAAAATTAATTTTTTCCGAAATTTCAACAATTGAAATAATTTAAGGTCAATACTAATTTGTAAAAGATGGAGAGGGCGAATTCAAGGAATGCTCCCTCTATTAATTTTTTTATATATATTTCACTATCTGAAATAATTTTAGGTCAATATTAATTTGTAAAAGACAGAGAGGGCTCACATACTCACTACTTCCACTAACAAACAAACTCCTACAAACTTGGCATCAAGTAAATCTATTTACTAAAAATAAACACCCACTTGCGACAAACTTAACCAACAATTGGAAACACTTCTCACGATTAATTCAAACTAGAATCCAAATTTGTTTAAACTCCTCTTTTACTTTTTTTTAAGGTAAGGCACCATGAAGGTGCAGGGCATATATTAGGTGTCCCTAACCTTTCAAAAAAAGAGAGAGTATAATTACATGAAGAGTTGATTTCCTAAGAGATATAATTACATAGTGAAGTGATCGAAGTCATAAGAACTCTACCCCTGTGTCAAACTTAGTTTGGCCAGACTTCTAATTACATAAAGTAGTAACTCTATATATGCATACTTTGAAAAGTATTTCAAAGGAACTAGTTCAAAACCTAAAATAGAACTAGTTAGCACCTAAATAATAGGTGCCTCGATCCATATGCATGTTAAGTGGCAGTATCCGTTCAAAGGTACTGTAGGTAATCACGAAGGGATCCCAAAAAATGTAGATCAGACTGTAGTTGGCCAGAAATTTCATCCAAACCCAAAAAACATGTAGCAACTCTCTAATGTTGCCACTGCTACTGTAGAGTGCATCAGCAACAAATCTACTGCTACTATAGAGTGCATCAGCAACAAATCTACTGCTACTATGGAGTGCAACAGCAAACCTGGAGCTATGGAGGGTAACCGACAGCATCCATTCCTGTAGGCAGAAGCCACTCTTCTGAAACGCAGTTAGTCTAACGTGCATATTCAGCCCACCATTTTCCCTGTAGACAGAAGAAATCATCAGCAGCATCTATTCTTGTGCTATATATGAAACCTTATATTAGGGATTTGTTGTTTATCTAAAAAAACAAGTCCTCTGATATTCCGGTTGAGATCTGACCAATTTAAGATGCCACCAGTCATTTGTAATTTAGAAATAGCATCAGCCACTTGATTTCATTCCCTAAGTGTGTGAGTGAGCAAAGTAGAATCAAGAATCTTATGGGTATCATATACCAGGTTATATGATTTCCAGTGTGCCAAAAATGGGTCATTTACCATTCTTATTGCACTGATACAATCTGATTCCACTACAAATTTAGTAGAGAAAGTTTGTGCGAACAAAAAACCTTCATGTATAGCTAAAATCTTAGCATGGAAGACTGGAGTAGCTCTCGGCTTAATGTACTTTGCAGAGATAAAATCACCCCTTTCACCCCATATGATCATACATATTCCAGTCCAAAAGGTTGTAGATAGTCATGATTCATCCACATTTATCTTTAAGAAACCTTGTGGAGGTTTTTCTTACACAACTCTAACAATTCTCAGTTTTGTAACTGGTGTTCTAAAGTTAGGTACAATTTCTTCCAGTTCCAAAAATTTATCTCTAACATTCCTTTTTTGAAAAGGTCTGACTGAGTAAATTTGAAAAATAAGCTCTTTAATTTCAGAAATTGTGTGTGCCGTGTTACAAGGTATAGAATCATAAGTGCTTCTATTTCTTTCTTTCCATATAAACCAGCAGACTATACTTGGCATAATTCCAACCAAATTTGAATGTAAAGGTGAAGGACCCTGAAACCTCTAGTAAGAGAAAAGTCTATCCCACTAAGTATCAAACTTAACTAAAGGTATATTAACTAATTTATAGATCTGATCCCACACACTTAGATCAAAAGGACAAGAATTAAAAGCATGATCAATTGTATCCTCACTGTTGCAGTTAAAGCCTTTAGAAGGCAGGTTGAACCCCAAAAGTACCAGGACATCATCAAATGGAAAAAATGAATTCAGTAACCTCCACATAAATATGGAGATTTTCTTTTTGGATTCTGCAATTCTATATTTTTCTACAAAATGAGAGAGTACCTGAATTGCTACTGAAAAGTTTGTATGCGAAAGGGAAGCTGGATTTTCCTTTGAGATCAGGTTTCCAGATGATTCTGTCATACCTTCCTTCAAATATCCTTGTCTCCTGTAAGAAAGAAACTAAAGTAGGGTTAATTACAGGAGGTATAAACCTAAAAAAATCTTGTTTCTGTCATATGAAACCAACAATAGTTGTGTCCAAAGGCAGGAAAAACATCTCAGGTTCCAGTATGTCAATGAGTGGACCATGATCTGTCCAATTAGCATACTAGAAGGGGCATTTACCTTCACCATGAATCACTCTAAAATTTGTTTTATCCAAAGTATTGATTGAACAAATTATTTTATAATTCTGTGATTTCCTGTTAGAAGGTGCGAAAGACCAGATAAATTGTGTCCAAAGTGCCTTACCAATTTGAAACTTCCACCAAAGTTTCAAAGAACATGCTTTAATTATACCTCTAATAGATCTGAAGCCTAAGGAATTATTGCTAATAGGTTTGCATAATCCAGTCCATTTCTTCCAATGTCTTTCCAGCTTATCATCTGTTTCTCCCTAGAAAAAATTGTCCATTTTCCTTTCCATCATGTTCACTATGTGTTTTGTTGGCCTAATAATTGACCATATGTGCTGAAAAGATGGAATAATACATCTTTGGATTAAGGTTAGTTTGCCTCCACTACTTAGCATTTTATTTTTCCAATTACCTTTCTTATTTTCAATATTTTCAATCATTAGTTGAAAATGACAGTTTTGTACCCTTCCTGTGATAATAGGACATTCTAGGTAAGTAAAAGGAAAAGTTTCTTACTTCATTTTGAAGATGTTTTAAACCTCCCTTACCTTATGCAAACTTGCATTTTTGCTTATGTAGAAATAAAATTTGCTAAAATTGATCTTCTGTCCAGTTGTCTCTTCAAATTTTAATAGGAAAGCTTTCAACCTTATTAAACTATTATGATTAGCACTAATAAAGATGATAGTATCATCAGCATAACTGAGACGGGAGATAGGGTTAGTACTTGTAGGAAGTTGGTAGTAATCTAGCTTTCTATTTTGACAAATAAAAGCAAGACTTCTTGTAAAAGATTCTGAGAAAATATTAAAGATAAAGGGAGATAAGGGATCACCTTGTTTGATTCCTCCAGTAGTACTGAAAAAACCAACAGGCCTCCCATCTATTAGAATGGAAAAAGGCATGTGTTATGCTTTTCACTATCACCTGCACAAAGCTACCATGCATACCAAATTTAAGTAAAATACTATTTAGAAATGGTCTATTTACTCTATCAAAGGCCTTTTTTAGATCCAGTTTAATTATGCAATTAGGTGTGTTATGCTTTGTATTTAGAAATCTAACCATTTCCTGCATGTAAATCACATTGTCAGATATATCCATCCTTTTAAAAAATGCTGACTGATTTGGTGAAATCATTTTTTTCCATTAAAGGTTTAATTCTCTCAGTTAAGATCTTGGAAGAGATTTTATTTGAAACATTAGAGAGACTAATAGGCCTATAATCATCAAATGTTGATGGTGTAGGTTTCTTAGGAATAACAGATATCCAAGTGCTACTAATACCCTTAGGGATGGGGGTGGCAGACATGAAATTATGAGCAACCTCCAAAAAGTCAGTTTTAATCAAATCCCAAGCTTTGATATAAAATGAACTAGTGTAACCATCTGGGCCTGGACTGGAGTCTTTCTTTAAACTAAAAACCACAAATTTTAATTCTTCCATGGTTATAGGTCTTAGAAAATTCATATTATCTTGCTATGTTACTATGACAGGTATCTTATTAAGGAAATGCCTATAATACAAACCAGGTTCAGGCTGAACAGTTCAGTCAGGAGCTCCTTATAATATTCAATTGCCTCACTTTCTATGGCTTCTATGTTTTCAGCCCAATCCCCATTTATTTTCCTAATTTTAGAGATTGTCATTATACCTCTCTTTTCTCTGAATACATTATGGAAATATTTGGTGTTATTGTCTCCATCTTTTAGCCAGTTAGTCTTTGCTTTTTGTTTCCAGAATTTTTGTTTTTCTTTCAAAGCCCTCACCAGTAAAGCCCTTTGTTTGTTTAATGCAATTAATTGTGTTTCACTTTGGTTCATTTCATAAACTATCTCCTGTTTTCTCAATTACTCTTCTGTTTTTTCCAAATTAGTTTCAATATGACAAAATTTAGTCATATTCCAAGTCTTTAAAATATTTTTTAATTTAGACAGCTTCAAATAGAACCCTAGCATTCCTTTTTAACTTACAGAGATTGTCCAATCATACTTAATTAGTGTTAGAAAATATGGTCTATTAAACCATACATTAATGAATCTAAAGGAACCATGAGTAGGGGGGTTGGGTAATCCTATATGCAGCAAAAGAGGACTATGATCTGAAGAGAGTTTATTTAAAGTCTGAATAGAAGAAGTTGGGAATTTAGTAAACCATGAATGTGAGCAAAGACCCCTATCAAGTCTCTTACTAGTAGGATTTCTAATTATATTGTTAGACCAAATATACAGATTACCAACAGTAGCAATGTGCATTAGGCATTTACTATTGATGAAGTCATTAAAATCTCTAATGCTCATTTTATTTGGATGAGATGGTCCTTTATAGTTCATTTCAGTAGTTATAGTGTTATAATCTCCTATGAAATAGTATCATCAGTTTGAAGATTATTTAAATCTGACCATAATTGTTTCCTTTCTACTCTTGTCCTAAGTTCATAAATAAAAACAGCCTGCATAGTTGTATTTAGCTGTGGGCGCTGGATTTGATAGTTGATATGCATAAATATGTGTCACTTTTTTTAATTGGTATATGTCATTTCAAAATATTCTTCGTCAAATCAATAAAAACAAAATTAAAAATTAAAAAGAATAAAAATATAAGTATTCTTATTTAATTCCATATGGGTAGTATATATATTTCAATTTTACTAAATTTATTAATCTATTATCAATAAATTTATTCGTTCAGTTTAGTTTTTTTTATTTAGTTTGAAAGAAAATATACAAAGGTTATTTTAGACCGTTTAACGGGATTATTTTATAATTTATGTAATTAATGAGCTGATTTTTATTTATTACAACGAGTTTCTATAACTTTAAATACTTTTAAAATATGTTAAATTTACAAATCTATAGTATGTATTAAAAGTGACCATTTTTTGCCACATATCTTTCACGCAATTTTTGCCACGTGTCACTCAAACAAATTTCCATGTCAGCTTTAAAACTTAATTCAGAATGTAATTTTTTCAAAGTTAATCCCAATTACCAATGCAGGCCTATTCCCCCAAGATTTTCAATACTTTCAACTGATGATTAATTATATTACCCTATTTATGAGCATGCACATTCTTTCATAATACTTATTTTTAAATTTGATACATTTTCCATTTTGATTTATCTTTTTAATATTATCTATCTATCTATAATATATATAAATGAGGATTTTCATCCACATGTCATTCACACACGATTTTTGCCACGTGTCACTAACACAAATTTCCACGTCAGCTTTAAAAGTTAATTCAAAATATATTTTAAAAAGTTAATCCCCAATTTTTAGTGCGAGCCTCTTCCCCCAAGATTTTCAATATTTTTTAAATTATTCAATACTTTCAATTGAGAGTCCGTCTCTTGAAAGACGGTCTTTCCATAAGTCATGGAAATACCAAGATTTAAAGTGTAAATTAGAAGAAATTAAGATAAAATTTTTGGGTTGTATGTACCGGGTTATAAAATTTATAACTAATACACGTTGCATAATAAAACTTTAATATTGCTGCAAAGACCATTTAACTTTTATTATTATAATTAAACCCCATCTTCCCATAAGCCTATGGAAAGACCGTCTTTCCCAAAAATTTACCTTAAATAAATATGAAATTTACAGTTACATTTGTGTTTTCATAAAACTCCTTCACTTTTGAGTAAAGAGCTAACTGCAAATAAGAAATTCTAAAAATGTATTGAGGTGTGTAAAAGAACAAGTTTTTGTGCTTCTACTCAAAACAAAATAGGCCTTCTAACAAGTGTTCAGCCGAGATATAATTCCCGGCCCCTATATCCGCTTCTACCTAATGAAAGTCCAAGAGTATATTCAAGGCTCCCTTCTATACATGCTTCTACTCAAAACAAATTAGGTCTTCTGTAATAACTGTTCAGCCGCGGATACAGAGTTACTTTTGGACTTTCATTAAGGTAGAAGCAGATACAGAATGGTCAGGAATTTTATTCATGCTGAACACTTATTAGGCCGTCTATAAACCCATATGGGTCATAATATGGGTTGAAACTCGTGGATTTTACCCATATGTGTTGGTATATAAATTCATATGGGTTCATATTTGGGTTGAAACTCGCGAATTTACCCATTTTTACCCATATGCTAAATATATTTTTACCTGCGCACTAGTGGAAAAAGAGTGATTAAACGTGGTTCTTTCGAACCAGGGAAGACACCTTAGAACTACCTTATTTTGTTCCGCCTTTGATCGATTTCAATCAAAGGCGATTCCAAAACCGCCTTCTTTTGGGGTCCAAAATAAGTTCCGGATTCTGAACCTATTTCGTAGCCTCTAAAAAGGAAAAGCTACCATAAACCTAGGTTTTCGACAGCCTGGAAGCACTTTTAGATTCACACTCATCCAAGTAAAGAAATCCAAATACACATATCCTAGATTCACACTTGTCAGAAAAACAAATCAAACAAACCAGAGACTACGATGGAGGCAGCGGAGGGCGAGACGGAGGCGAAGGCAGCAGAAGGTGAAATTTGGGATGGATATGCTACAACGGAAAGGCTACGATATGACAGAAACTTCTCCAGGCGGTGGCAGAGACTTCTCCAAGGAGGCGACGCGCGGCGGAGGCTTCAGGGTGAAAGCTCGCTGCGGTGGAGGGAGGGAGGCATGATGGAAGGTGCGGCGGAGGGAGGGAAAAAGGTGAAGGAAAAGAGGCGTGATGGAAGGTGTAGTGGAGGAAGGGAGGGAGAAAAATAAGCTTGAGGCATGAGGAGTGGAGGAGGTGAAATAGAGAAAACCTAAAGAAAATTGATATAACGTATTTTCCCGTAATGAATGTATGTATTACTGACAGAACTAAATAGAATACAATAAGGAAAGCTAGTGCTAGTATAATTCTAGCTTAGTCAACATGTCTATCTAAAATCAATCAAATCAGAAACGTAATTTACTCTAACACCCCCCCAATCGAAGCATCAGATGCTCAGTGATGCAAATCTTGGACCAGAAGAACTCGAACAAAGAACGAGAAAGGCCCTTAGTGAAAATGTCAGCAATCTAAAGAGCAGTTGAGATATGGGCAACACGCAGCTTCCCAGAAGTGACCAACTTTCGGACAAAATGGTAATCGATGTCGATGTGTTTCGCTTTCTTGTGAGCAACAGGATTTTGTGCCAAGAAAATAGCACTATTGTTGTCACATAATAGCAGGGAGAACCAATAATCAAAACACGAAGATCTCGAAGAAGGTGAGCTAGCCAGACGACCTCAGAAGCTGTGTTGGCGAGAGCTTAATACTCAGGCTCAGTGCTGGAGTGGGAGACTGTGGGCTGTTTCTTGGCACTCAAAGAAATCAAGTTGCCACCAAGGAACACAACATAGCCATACGTGGATCTACGAGTCTCTAAACATCGAGCCCAGTCAACATCAGAGTAACCCAAAACCTCTGGAGTACTAGACGAGCCAAAAGTGAGACCAAAATGAAGTGTTCCTCGAACATAACGAAGAATCCGAGTTACAGCTGCAAAATGGTTATCATGTGGATCCTGCAGAAACTGACTAACAATGTTAACCAAAAAAGTTAGATCAGGACAAGTGATGGTCAAGTACTGGAGAGCGCCCACAAAAAATGGTATAAAGTCGGATCCCGAAAGGGTGGACTGGAGGAGTTGTGCAACTGGGAGCCGAGTACAAATGGAGTAGTCACCAGAGCAGCATCATACATCCCAACACAAGTGAGAATATCTCTGGCATACTTTGTCTGACTATGAAATAAACCAGACGAGGTAGATGATACCTCCAAGCCAAGGAAGTAATGAAGGGCCCTAGATCCTTGATAGCAAACTCCCAATGCATCCTATCAATAAACCGCTGAATGAATGTCGAGTCATTTTCGGTAAGGATGATGTCATCAACATAAACCAAAATATACAACAAGGAAGATCCAGGAGAAAGGATAAACAGAGAAGTATCTGCAGCACTGCACTAAAACCCAAGCTGAGATAAATACGTTATGAATCTCTGAAACCAAGATCGAGGTGCCTGCTTTAGAGTATAAACGGACTTTTGAAATTGACAAACATAATTCGGATGGAAGGAGTCCTTATAACCAACCGCATTGCCATGTAGACAGAAGTATCAAGAATGCCATTAAGAAAAGCATTATTGACGTCTAACTGATGAAGAGACCAATAGCGAATTGTGGAAATTGCAAGGATTATTCTATCCGTGTAGGCTTTGACCACAGGACTGATGGTGTGATCAATGTCAAATCCTGTAATATGAGAATACCCTTGTGCGACCAGCCGAGATTTATGATGATCCACAAAACCATCTGGATGATACTTCAGCCGATAAACCCACTTAGAACCAACGGCATTGACGCCTGAAAGCCGGGGTACAAAATCCCAAGCATGCTGTCCTCTAAGAGCCACAATCTCATCATCCATAGCAGTAACCCAAGAAAAATCCTTGGCAGCTATGCGATAGTTGGTGGGTTCTAACTAGCAAGCAAGGCAGCAAGAAGGCCATGAGCAACAATATCTAAGTAATCCCAACGCTGAATAGCCCCTGTCGTGGACCTGGTGGACATATGATATGCACGGGGTCGAGGAGGAGATATCGGAGGAGAAGGAGCCACAGACGATGTAGCCGGAGAGGACACAACTGAGGGAAACCCTAACGGAGCAGGCTGAACAGGTTGAGCGGGCTGACCGGGAACCGACGTCTCAGTGTCCATAGTGCAGATAGAACAAGGAGTATATATGGATGTAACAGGCGTCGAAGATAACGCACCAGAACTACCATCAGCATCCAGAAAAGCAGAAACATCCAAAGTCGCCATGGGAGCTCCAGTAGCCGAATCTGAAGCAGATGCAAATGGAAAGCAGCCCTCGTCAAATTGAGTATGACGGGTGACATAAACCTTTCCAGTGGAAGGGTCAAGACAACAAAAACCCTTATAATGATAATTGTAACCTATAAAGACACATGTAATGCTCCTGGGAGATAGCTTATGATCCACCATAAGATGAACATAAGGGAATACTCGACATCCAAAAGGATGAAAGTTGGAGTAGATCGGATCCCGCTGATAGAGAAGTCTGTGGGGAGATGCACCATGTAAGACTGGAGTAGGTAACCGGTTGATAGTATAAACAGCGGTGGCAAAAGCATCATCCCACTTGGATAGCGGAAGATGTGAGTGAAAGGGTAATGTAAGGCCCATTTCCGCAACATGTCTGTGCTTATGCTCAGCTCGGCCGTTTTGTTTCGGTGTATACGGACACGACATCTGATGGTGAATGCCTTTAGTGGAGAAATCAGAAGGCGGTCTTGTCCTCAAGAACTCCGTACCACCATCACTCTAAAAACCCTTGATTTTGGACGTAAATTGATTCTCGGCGAGAGCCTCAAATTGAAAGTAGGCATCCAAAAAGTCGAATTTACGACGAAGAGGAAAAAGCCAAGTAAAATGAGAGAAATAATCCACAAACAAGGCATAATAAGCAAAACCGTTGTAAGATAAAATGGGGGAGGGGACCCATAAATCACAGTGTACCAAGTCAAGCACTTGCGCAACACGTTTAGAATTCTCAACAAAAGCTAACTGATGTCACTTCGCCATAACACAAGGAGTACAAAGGGGAGGTTTAGGTAACAAGGATGAAATCGAAAGTAAACCGGACTTCTCTAAACTTAAAATGACCTTAGCTGGAACATGTCCCAGCCTAGCATACCACAACTCGTAAGACGCCCGTCCTTTATTTTGCTACAAAAAGGAAACAAGTGCTGCATCACCTCTGTCCAAAACGTACAGTCCCCCATCATTGTGACCCCTGCCCACGACGGCCTTGGAAACTTTGTTCTGAATCACAAAATTTCGATCATCAAAAGTAACAAAAATATTCAGATCCTTGGTCAATCTACTAATTGATAGTAAATTCTTAGTAATCTCCGGCACAACCAAAATGTCATATAATTTTAAAGAATCAGAAACCCGAGAATCACCAATATGGGAAATCAGAATGGAAGCACCATTACCAACATAAACGTGAGATTTACTGGAATAAGGAGTAACACTCTCAAGGCCAGAAGTTGAAGACGCCGTGTGATTGGTTGCGTCGGAATCAATGTACCAGGCTGAAGTGCGGGCAGATGGATCTAACTGCATGGATGCCTGAAAATTCTCAGCCAAATGAGTGGAGTCTAAGCGATGAGTTTGCGTAAGCATTTTGTAACACGTCGCAGAATAATGGCCCGGACGACCACACCATGTGCACTGAGGGCGACCACGACCCAAACCAGCGCCATAGCCGAACTGAGCAGGACCAGAAGCAGACGGCCCACCACGGCGTCGGCCAAATTTGCTGCCACGGGCGGCGCGTGTGGCCCACGTGCCCCCTCCCCTAGCCGGAGTGTGATCCCACGCCGGCTGGCTGGGGGCTGATCACCTGCAGAAAATGCGACCGGGCTTGGAGTTGGTGCAGACTAGACCTGTAAATTCCTCAAAAATGCCTCATGATTTTTGGCACGCGACAAAACATCAGCATAAAGAGGCTTAGGAGAAGAATTAATCAACTGGGCAGAGAAATCTTTAAACTCAAGACTAAGGGCAGTTAGAAACCAAATGATTTGGTCATCATTGGAGACCGGAGAACCCATAGCATACAGCATCTGAAAAATAGCTTTAAACTTTAAATGGAGTTCATGAACAGTATCGGTCTTACGAATACTATGGGCATCGGTATGAAGGCGAAGAATAGTGGACGTGCTACTGTTTTGAAAAACTGCAGCGAGATTGTCCCATATTTCTTTTGACGTAGAGCAGACCGAAATTTCTGCGAGAATCTCAGAAGTTAGCGAAGAAAATAAAAGATTGCATACCCACTGATCTTGATCAACCCAATTATCATAATCTGCCTTAGCTTTCAAGTAAGCTTCCTGAGGATCGACTTTGGAGCCACCGGTGGGAGTAGCCGTGACGCCGGCGTACGTGAGGGAGGAGGAGCCAGATTCCGGCGGCGGTGGTAATTCTAGGCATGGGTTTGAACCATCAACAAATCCAAATAATTTTAGGCTTGACGTTTCCATAAGAATAGTTGGTAGAGATGAGATTGATTTGCATCATATGAAGGAGAGTACCGTAGGATAGTCTTTCTTCGGCCATTTTGAGAGGAAGAAACGGAAAGAAAAAAATTTCCGTGTGGGGGAGGATCGGCGCCGGAAAAATTACAGTGAAAAGGGATGGAGGTGGCAGCTGGAAAAAGAAAAGAGGGAGGTGGCGGCTGAAAGTATATTAGGGTTTTAGGTTTTGGATCAGAACATGCTCTGATATCATAATAGAATGCATTTTCCCGTAATAAATGTCTGTATTACTGATAGAAATAAATAGAATACAATAAGGAAAGTTAGTGCTAGTAGAACTCTAGCCTAGTCAACATGTCTATTTAAAATCAATCAAATCTAATAAGAAACGTAATTCTAACTATCAAACCAGCATGATATGTGGTAGGTAAGTACAAAGGATCATAAGGCCTGATCCTCACATTGCCTTCCTCAGCAGTAGCATATTGATTCATTCGGTTTCCTTGGTTAATTGATCATGTTTCACTTATTGTGAGAGAAACTTCAAACAAGAAGTAATGATTTCAGCGAAAAGAAAACAAATCAAAATCCTAGAATGACTCTGATACCACATAGAAACTGAGCAAAAGCTCAGTATAACTCGAGAACAAAACTGAGCAAAGCTAAAAGAGTTGTAAATCTGCAATGCTAACCGAATCACAGCTACTCCCGCCACACGAACAAAAGCAGTTAATCTGCAACAATAGAAACATAAATCTGGCCTAACTGAGGCCCCGTCCGGTTCTCTTATATCAGTTACTCATCTCATACCATCTCCACCCATCTCGTACTATCTCCAACTATCTCATACCATCTCCAAACTACTTTCAACTCTTTTTAAAAAAATCAATTCTATTTGTTATGAAATTTATTTTAAATATTAATATTTTGGTAAATGTTTATTTTATATATTTATTTTAAATATTAATATATCAAATATTAAATATTAATACTACCTCCATTTCGTTGGATATGGCACCATAGCATTAGATGTTTGGATTTAGGTAAATAAAATGAGTAGATGAAATTAAATTTAGAAAAAAAACATTAAAATGAGTGAAAATATTGAAGAAATCTTGCCAAAAAGGGAAAGTTGGCCAAACTTACAAAAACAACAAAAAAAAAGAAAGTGTATCAAATATTTACATTCAGTTCATTTAATATTTATCTTCAGTTCATTTAATATTTAGGAAATATTTATTTTAAATATTAATATTTTGGTACTAATTTAATATTTTAGTAAGTTTTATTTTACATATTATTATTTTAATAATTTTATTTTATATTTTTATTGAATATTAAATATTAATATTTTAGTAAAATTTTATTTTAAATATATATTTCAAATATTAAGATTTTAATAAAAATTTATTTTAAATATATATTTCAAATATTAAGATTTTAATAAAAATTTATTTTAAATATTAAATTTTAGTAAATATTTTTTACGGGTGAAATGCATTCATACCCCCCAGTTTCTTAGTTAGTGCACACATACACTCAATTTTTCAAAAGTGCACATATACCCATGGATTAGCTGTGACTTAAAAACTCATACCCCTCCTGCCTGAGTTCGACATTGACCTATTATTTTTCGGTGTTGGCCAATATTGAAATTACCAAAATAACCTCCACTTCATTTTTTAAAAGCTAAGGACCATTTTACTCTCCACTTAAGTGGGGCCCACTCCTCATCCACATCGATATAAAAATGTCTTGTCAAAATTTTTGGTTCAAAAACAGTGTAATATGGACTAGGATTCGAAACTCTTAATCCGCGACTTGGTCGGGCGAGATTTAGTTCATGTTTCCAACCCTAAATCCAGCGGATTTCTCTCGTCTATGTCGAATTACTCGAACAGATTCAAGATATGGGGTGAAATCCGAAATTGGTTTCTATTTTTTTTATTTTTTCCTTTAGGGGCAAAACAATCATTTCCTTTAAATCCGATAATGACCAAAATTGACCAATTTTCCAGATGTTACCGGGGGTACAAATACACTTTCAAAAAATTGGAGGGTATATGTGCACAAATCAAAGGACTGGGGGAGCATAAATACACATTTTTCTTATTTTAAATATTTCTTTCAGATATTAAAATTTTAAAATTTTAATAAAATCATTTGAGTTTAGTTCACGTGAAATTTCATGATAATGAACCATTTTTCTGTTAGATTCTCATAGCTTATTTAATTCATTTTTATTGAATTGAATTTAGTTAATTTGAATTGTGTTCAATTCAGTTCCGTACACTCTAATCCAGCTCAGTTTAGTTTTGTTAGGACCTATTATTCCATTTTTGTAACTGTATTTAATTTTACAAAATTCAATTCATTATATTTGAATTTATTTGAATTTAATATTTTAAAATGTTTAGTTCAATTCAGTCCAGATAAGTTTCGTTCAAGGCTTAATATTACTATTTTATCACTATATTTAATTTTAATACAATTAAATTTAGTAAATTTAAATTTAGTTGAATTTAATATTTTAAATTATTTTAATACGGTTCAAATCAGTACATTATATATTTTTTACTATGAGTTTAATTCATCCAGTTCAATTGAATTAAATTTGGTTAATTAAATATGAATTTATAAAATTACCTTGTTTAGTTCTATTAATCAATGTATAGTTAAGTTAAATTGAATACATATAAATAACACGAAATATATAGCTCAAATACAACGTGCTTATTAGATATGGTTGTTCAAATATTGCTAAAAAAAAGACGGGAAACAGTTTCCTCACAACTAATCATATTTATTTATATAGTTCAAAATTCAAATGTTAAATTTTTAGATCAAACATATTTACATTATTCAATTTATGTATAGTTTAGTTTAGTTCAGTTCCGTTCAATTTAATTCAGTTTTATTTTTGTTATGGTCTATTATTACTATTTTAAACTATATTTAATTTTATGAAATTAAATTTATTATATTTGAATTGGCTGAATTTAGTATTTTTAATAACTTAAATAAGGTTCACTTCACTTTAGTATATAATATTTATTTAAATTTAATTCAGTTGATTATATTTATTTAAATTCAGTTCAGTTTATTATAATTATTTAAATTTAGTTTAGTTTAGTTTATTATATTTATTTAAATTTAGTTCAGTTCTGTTTATTATATTTATTTAAATTCATTTCAGTTCATATTATTATATTTATTTAAATTCAGTTCACTTGTATTCACTTTATTCTATTTATTTAAATATAATCCAGTCCAATTCAGTTTATTCTATTTATTTAAATACAATCCAGTCCAATTTAGATTATTATATTTATTTAAATCCAGTTCAAATTATTATATTTATTTATTTAAATTCACTTCAACTTATTATATTTATTTAAATTTATTTCAGCTTATTATATTTATTTAAATTCAGTTCATCTCCGACCTGCTTAACCATCTCCAACCATCTCATGTCATCTCCGCCGTGGTTCGAGCTCGTCAGATTCGCCATGGTTTGAGCTCGCCGGTTCTCCGCCATGGTTCGAGCGCGGCGGTTCTTCTCCGGATGTCGCGGCGCCAGTTCTCGCCCGAGGCTCTCGCCAGCTATTCACGCTCGCGGTTCTTGCCGATCACTCGCCGAAAGATCTCGTCCTTGCCTCTCGCCTGAGCCACAAGTCTTCTAGTTCTCCTTTGATGCAATGGTTCTCGTGGCTCACTAGATAGCCAAAGAACCTGAACCATTTTGACCATTAATTCTTTTTTAATAAAATAAAATATAGCCATTATTTATTTAGATAGAAAATATGGAGTATTGAACAAAGAATTAACAGTTTTGTAATTCATAACTAATAGTTAAATATGTAATTATTATTTATTATAAATAGTTAAAAATTAATTTTTATAATTAGTAGTTCAAAATATTGCTTATGTTTTAATATATATATATTTATTTATTTATTTGTTTATTTATTTTAATAATTATATAAAAAGTCCAAGACGCCTGCGAGACCGTCTCACGGTGAAACCGGGTAAAGTGTAAATATAAGAATAATATAATAAGGGCTTTTTAAATTTGAGGGTTGGAACACAATTATTTTTAACTCGGGGTATATTTTAAAAACAAATCACAAATCTAGGGACTAATTTGCAAATTTCCGAAAATAGCACATGCACGGCGATTCCATCATCTCCCGTCGTCCACCTCCAAGCTTCGTGTTTTTAATAACTGCGACGATAGTACCGGAGACTTCAATAACAATGAAGAAGGCGCCAGAGATTTCAAGTTTTCCAATCGCCGGAGAAGATGAACGAGGGTCAATGGTTTTGTCAATGAATCAGAACGTATTTTCAGTGGCTTCAATGGTTCTGAACGTGTACCGGAGATTGGTAAGGGTTGCAAAGGGTTTTGCGATGCGTATTCCGGGTTGTTCGAAAGTTCGCAAGGAAGAAAGGTATTCTAGCGGGTAAGGATGGCGAAGGGTTTCGCAAGGAGTATTCGGGGTAAAATAAAGAAACCCTTCGCCGGCACGGTCGCGAGGAACAAGGGTAAGGGTATTTCGCCGGAACAAGGTCAAACCGCCAGGGTAAAGTACCAAAACAAGGGTCAATTCTTGTTCACGAGTTGAGTTACGTTGGGTTTCACGGGTTTCGCCGTCGAATGGTTGAACTTGTCGCCGGAACAGTAGCCGATGTAGTCATTCGTGACATTCCGTCGATTTAATTGTGATGTCCTTTTTTGTTAAGGATAATTATGTAGAATTTATTTAGAACACTAGTACGCTTGGATGGCATGATTGTTTTGCAGGAAGCATTTGGTTTTGGAGAAGAAAAAAGAGGCGAGCAACCTGGGCTAAGAGAAGTTCAACTCACAGACCATATAGACGTGCAGGGTTCGTGATACTCACACATTCCCCCATCTCCAAAGTACCAAAATCCTTCTCTACCACCACTAGATACCACCCAAACCTATTTACCCGCGACCCACTTGAAACGCACAATTCAAAACCAAAGAGGTATCTTTCTCCTCCATTGCGATTTCAATGCTCTATTCGATTTGTTGTGCATGATAGTGGTTGTTATCGGACTTTTATGATAGAAGTTGTGGGGAGAGTATATTGTGGTTGTGGTAGTTTGTCCATTAGATCTTATAGTTGTGCTACTGAGTGTATTTTTGGTGTTCGTTACTCATCATGAATATTCTCTCATTTTCTCTCCTTGACATGTATTTTAGAATATTTATTTTCATTGAGGACAATGCAAGATTTAAGTGTGGGGGAGGGGAATAAGATGATACTTTTGATTAGTATTTTAGTTACTTGTAGTAAGTAGCTCTTTTGAGAGCATTTTTAATTTTAAAAAAAGAAGAAAAAAAGGAACCTCGCTAAGTTGAAAAC
>JAULKM010110756.1:0-23109 GCA_032355605.1 Rubia tinctorum
GAGTCATTATCCAATAAGTCTTATCCAATAAGTGAAAATAGTAGATGGATAACGGTTATCCATTGGGTGATCCGACCCTTTTTACGGGCCTACACAGGAAGCTCAGGATTCTTCAGAAAAGTACGTTTGTCTGCCACAAGGTGACCAACAGCATGATCATCAGCAGTCACCGCCGCAAGCACAACCGATGATGTAGACACCATCGATCCATATGTTCGCCACCCCAGCCGCACGTCAATTTCACTCGTTGGCCTCACTGACCGCGCATTGTCCACATGTACCAGCAGCCCCGATGCCTCTAGCTCAACTGGCAATTCATGCGACTCCAGTTTCCCCAGTGCCGCCATCTCCGCCATCTTCCTTGGATACCGTGCTTGACTCCTTGGGTTCCATGCTTGCCTCAGGATCCGAGTAATCTCCGACTCTGGATCCCTCTTCCAGATATCCGATGGCTACTTGTTCGCGCACTGGTTCTCTACGGTACAAATTTGTTTCTTCTGATTATGATGTTTCTGGTTTACTGAGTGCTTATTTGCAAAGACCAAGCCTCGTAGTCATCGTTCTGGGGTTAAGGATCCCGAATAGGTTGCTATTATGGACTCAGAGATGGATGATCGTTGCACTCAACATACGTGGGAGTTGGTTTCGCTTCCTCCAAATGTTAATGTTGTTGGCTCGAAATGGGTGTATCGTTTAAAATACAAGTCTGATGGTTCTCTTGACCGGCACAAGGCCAGGTTAGTTGCTAAAGGTTTTTCACAATAACCTGGTTTGAATTATGATCATACATTTAGTCTGGTGGTGAAAGCATCTATTGTTCTTACTGTTTTATCTCATGCTGTCACGCGAAATTGGCCTTTGTGACAACTTGATGTCAAGAATGCATTTTAAAATGGTGTTCTTGATTCCTCGGTTTATATGGAGGAGCCTACTATTTACAAGACCCGATGCATCCTGATTATGTTTGTTGTTTACGCAAGGCCAGTTATGGTTTGAAGCAAACACCTTGTGCTTGGTTTCAACGTTTTAGTTCTTTTTTTATTGGCATGGGTTTTGTATCCAGTTCTGCAGATACCTCCTTATTTGTGTTTTCACAAGGTGTCTCTTTACTTTATTTGCTGGTTTATGTTGATGATATTATTCTCACTGGGAATGATGGTCATCTTATTCAGAAGTTTATTGATCGGGTTAATCAGGAATTTAAGATTACCGATCTTGGCACTTTATAGTATTTCTTGGGATTAGAGGTTGTTCATACTTCCAATGGCCTATTCCTTGGACAAGCCAGATATGCCAAGGATATTTTGTTGCACGCCAGAATGCAGGATTTGGCGCCTGTTGCTATTTTTTGTAGCATTTTTGTAGCTCTTAAGCTCTTCCGGTAAGCCATCCAGAAATCCCACACTTTATCACTCTTTGGTTAGTGCACTACAGTACTTGTTGTCAATGCATCCCGACATTTCTTATGCTGTGAACATGGTCAGTCAGTATATGAAGGCTCCTTCTGATGAACATTACCAGGCTGTTACTCAAATTTTGCACTATGTCAGTGGTACTATGCGCTATGAGCTTCAGTTTCGCAAGAATTCATCCCTTTTACCTATTTTTTGTTATTCTGATGTTGATTAGTCTCGTTGTATTGAGACTCGTAGGCCTACTTATGGTTATGCCATTTTTCTTGGTGGAAACCTGGTTTCATGGAGTGCTAAGAAGCAACCTGCGGTCTCTCGTTCTAGTTCAGAATCAGAATACCGGGCTATGACCAATACTGCTACGAAACTAGCTTCGTTGATGAATTTACTTTAGGATTTGCACGTTTGTGCAGTGTGCCACATGTTTTGCTGTGTGATGATATTAGTGCTCCCTTCCTTGCTCAAAATCTAGTTTCGCATTAGATAGCCAAGCACATTGATATTGATTATCATTTTGTGCGTGAGATGGTGTCTTCTGACAAGCTCAAGGTTGTTCATGTTCCTACAGACCAACAACATGCTGACATCTTTACAAAGGGTCAAGTTCGTCCTCAATTTGAGTTCTTACGGTCCAAGCTTTGCGTTGCGACAAGTCCCACGCTTCGCTTAAGGGGGGGGGGGTAATAGAAATGAATTAGAATCAGATTAAGAGAGAAATACCCTTTGTTATTGGTTTTGTATATATCATTTTCCATATCTGATTCTATCATGTATAACCTTTGTAATCACTATATATGAATATACACAAACATAATTAGGTGTGGGTTTACATTCTATCATGAACCTTGAATTGACTTCATTTGTTTCTCCGGAAAAGGAGTGGTGTAACTTCAATCCATATTAAGATAAAATTTTATATTGTCCCTGCATATTCTACAAAGAATATTTTTCACAATTTTTAATAAACATGTTTGAGCGTTAATATATTTAACTATGTACAATAACTGCAAATAAAAAGTCGATATCTAGAAACTAATTATTACAACGAATCCAATGATATCACATGCGATAGTATTATTGTTTATATATCTATTTAAATATGTGGTCAAAATTTGACATTGTTGACTATTAAATAGTAAGTGTGCAGCTAATTATGCTGGGACGGAGAGAGTATCATTTTTACGAGATATATATATATATATATTAAAATAAATAAATTATACTCCCTATGTCCATTAACTCTTCATTAATTGAGTTTTCATGATTTTCAATGATCATATTTGACCATCAATATCCAGTGGTAGAAGCACGACAAAATTTGAGGGAGAGGGAAGGGGGTGGGGGCTGAACTACACGGGCATTTTCGGGGAGGACAAATACCTTCTTGGACGGAACCCTTTTAAATTTTAATTAATTGGGGTGGAAAAAGACATGAAAAGTATTATTCCCTTACTTCGACGGATTTTACCAGGGCGGTCGCACCGGCTCGCGCCAGTGTCAGTATCTCTAACTACATATAATATTTTCAAATAAAAATTTCTATTTAGAAAATAGATGTTAAGATGAATCTAACAAGATCTCACATGTAATTTTTATTATATATCCACATATTAGTTGAAATTCAGAGTTAAAGTTTATAAAATTTGACTTCGAAAAAGCAATTAAGCAAGTTTTAGTGGGGCGGAGGAAGTATAAAATTTTCATTATAATAAATGTAAATAAATATCAAACCATTTCATTAATTATACTACCTCCTTCCCAGCAAAATGACACATTTGACTTTTGGGAGTCAACTAAATCAATGTTTAATTATCAATATCTTTATTTATGTGTGTAAAAAATCTTTAAAAAATAATTATTTAAAAAATACATGTTATGATAAATCCAACAACATATAACATAATAATAGTCTTGCATATATAATAATAGAATTTAATGGTTAAAGTTGGATTAGTTTGACTTCCAAAGGTCAAAATGTGTCATTTTTACTGGAATAGAGGTAGTGTTAATTATAAGATTATCCCATTTGACGAGTTGACAGTTTAAAACAAGACTTTGTGAATTGTTTTTAATTTTATAAATAGATAAAATAATAATCATAATTAATATAAGTGAGATAAGTTTCTAATATAATAAAATATTATAAAAGTAACAAAAATAATTTTTAAAACTAAATAGTATAAAATATAAATTCTAGAGAAATATATAGATTTAAATTATTGAATTAAATATATTAGAGCAATGGTAAGAAAGTACTCAGGAAAACAAAAGATTGAATAAACTATCAAAATTACTCTAACACGTGAATTACAATTCGTATATAATATATTACTTGTGTTATGAAGCAAAATGAATGTTCTTATCGTGTTAATGAATTTGAAACTTCTTTTCTTTAAGAGATTGCTTTATGAGTAGTAGTATAAATAGCGTAAATAGCTACTTCATGCATGTAAGTAGTATAAATAACTACTTCATGCAAGTGAAATGAGATATTTGAAGCATACACTCTCCTCCTGTAATCACATTTGTTTGCTTCCATTAGTTCTTGATTACATAACATATAACTCAAATTAGATTACCACTTTACACTATGGTACAAATATTTTATAACATGTTATTAGGATGAGACTCTATCCTGAGTGCGATTTAATTTTTATTTTTACAAACCAGTTTTTGAGATTGTACAAGGATCTGAAAATCTGAGAAGTTTTCATTTGGTAAGTACGGTGAGATTTATTTTTGGTATTTTAAATTAATATGACTGGTTCTAAAGAAAAAATAAATAAATAACACATATAAGAAGAATACAAAAAGGCTGTGTTTATCATAATGTTCACTATCCTTATTTTATTTAAATTCTAATCAAGAAAATGTATACGTGTTCTTCTATTTATACAATCATATTTTATTGGATGAATGAATTAATGAATTGTACAATTTAATCACTCTTAATATGATCAGAATGAATTTTAGTTATACTAACTTAATAGATTATTTAGTTCATCCAGAGGCAAATGATTTTGAAGATGCCATTAAAAAAAATAAGGGGGCAATAAACTGTTGGAACCAAAATTTTCATGCAAGATTCCGGTGGGCTCTGACCACCATTTGCACCCAAACCCAAATAAATGAGCGTTGGCTTCCTCTCCACGAGTACTATATCTTAGTATACTCATATGTTAAATTCGGGTTACGTTTGAATGAGAAATGAGGGCTCAAAATCGATTACTTAAACAGTAATATTTTGGGTTTGTACCACATTGGAAATGGGAAGGAGCCATCAGTACCCATTTGCCTATATAAAGTTTGTACCACATTGGAAATGGAAAGGAGCTGTGAGTGCCCCTTTGCTTATAAAAGGCTGCCTCTATCCTCATTCTAAGACCAAAAAAAATTCTCCTCTCCTTTCTTTCCTCGTGTGCTTCTCCTTTCCTTCTTCGTGTTCTTCACGTTCTTCGTGGTCCTTGTGTTCTTCGAGTCTTAGAGTTAGGCACTGAATTGGTTCGCCGATTTCTGGTGCTGAGTTGTGCGGAGTAGAAAGTATAGGATTCGGAAAACCATTGAACTGTCACACACTACGGGTGTTTTCAGAACTAAGGATAGAGATATCAATCCCGACTCTGCATCAATTTCAAACACTCGTCTCTGTTGGTACAATTCTCTACTCCCTTTTCATTTACTTAATTATGTTATATATGTTAATAACTGATTGTTTAGTTAAATTGGAATTTAGGTTCTAACAATCTTAATTCTCAAAAATATATTTTACCTATAATCCTCACGTGCCGTAAAGTCTATAATAGACTTAGTAGTCCAAAATCATCTAAATTTGTTTAAACTCTTAAACTTACTTTAGTATGATGTATGATTCTTAGTTTATCGTACTGATTTTCTTAAACTAATTGGTTTAATCGGTAGCAACAATTAGTAGCAATAAATTTCATAAAACATTCTAATTTGTAGAAATTAATTTCATAACGTTCTAGTTAATTCTGAACTTTGTAACATTCTTTCACTAATGATAATTAATTTGGTCAATTTTTCAAAATAAACCGATCATTTACGATTCTAATTAAAGACTAATTCATTACGTTTTAATTAATTTCAAATCTTAAGGTTAAAACTTGAAAGTTGAAATTAATTCTGAATTTTGTAACGGTTTTTGTAATAAGGACAATTATTATGATTAATTATTGCGAAACTTCTGAAATTTTCAAATCTTGAAAATTTAAAATTAAACATTTGAACCAAAATTGAGGAATTTTTTTAAAAAAAATTTAAGCAACTTTTATTGAATAACCAACAAAAATTCTATCTAAAGAGGCTGGCATTTTAAAGGAGATATTGTGTCCCACCACTAGCCTTTCCTGGGAAATTTGAGAAAATTCTTTAAGAGTGTTTTAAATATGTTATAAAGATATTAATAGTTTTTTTAATTGTTTTGAAAACATATTTATGATAAATGGGAAATGAGAGTGTCAATACTGGAAACCTTGGTGAGTCAACTCCCCAAATTCACCACCAATGGATTTTCTAGTGGTCAAACCCCCGGTAGTTCAGCCCAAGGTGTTAGACCTATGGTGGAGAAAAAGGTTCATCAAATCAGACACATGATTCCAGCATTTATGCTCAACAGGCAGGAATTTTGCCCGAAAAATTTAATGGAACGAGATTCAAGGCGTGGAGTCAAAAGATGCACTTATTCTTGGCCACGCTGAATTTGGACAAGTACCTCCAGGAGGACAAACCTGTCATTTCTCAGGATGACACTGATGTGTACGCTCAGGCAAGACTTGACAATTGGATTCAATGGGACTATATGTGCAAGGGCTACATAACAACACGAATGATTGACTCATTGTACAATTTGTACATTACTGAGAAAATGAGTAAAGATTTGTGGCTGGCCCTACACAAGAAATATAAGTCTGGAGATGCAGGCACAAAGAAGCATGCAATGTCAAAGTTTATGAACTACAAAATGGTAGACTCAAGGTTGATCATGGATCAGGTGGAAGAGTTGCAACTTATCACCCATGAGGTCATTGTTGAAGACATGAAAATATGTGAAACCTTTCAGGTAGGTGCCTTCATTGAGAAGCTTCCTCCAAAGAAGGAGAACTTCAAGCATTATCTGTTTCACAAAAAGAAGGCAATGAAAGTCGAGAACTTAATTGTTAAGCTTCGAATTGAGTCAACCAACTAAAAGGCTGATGGGATGCAGCCTGAGCAGAAAGTAAATCTGGAAGAGCATAAGGGGAAAAAAAGAAAGTTTCAACCCCAAAACTCGAGCAGTTTCAAGAAGCAACCCACCAAGAAGTTCAGCGGGAAATGCCACGAGTGTCATAAGATTGGGCACAAGGAAGACAAATGTTGCAGCAAGGTCAACTTGAGGAAGGGAAAGGTTGTAGCCAACCTAACTGGAAGATAACTCTCGGTATTCATATCTGTATGATGTGATGACTGAAGTAAACATGGTTAGGAGTAATCTAAAAGAGTGGTGGTATGATACAGGTGCCACCAGACACATCTACTCAGATAGGGGTATGTTTAAAATATCAGAAGGGAAAAACTGAAGAGAAAATCTTCATGGGAAACTTTGCCACTTCAACAATTGAAGGTCAAGGGAAATTCATGTTGAAGATGACGTTCGAAATGGAGCTGACACTCAACAGTGTCCTACATGTGCTAAACATTTGAAAGAATCTGATCTCGGGCACTCTTCTCTCCAAGAACTGGTTTATGATCAAGCTCGTGTCTGACATGTTAGTCACGTCTAAGAATGAGGTGTATGTGGGAAATGGGTATGTGAAAGATGGACCGGTTAAAATGATTGTAATGACAGTTATCCCAAAAACAGATGTACCAGAGTCTTCAATAAATAAGAATAATTCTTTTACTTATGTCGTTGAGTATTTTTAACATTTGGCATGAAATATTGAGAAACGTGAATTATAAATCTATTAATACACTAATGAGGAGGAACATGATTCCAGAATACAAAACAAGTAAAGACAAATGTGAAGTCTTCGTATATAGAAAACTCAAGAAAACACCATCCCCACATGTGGAGAGGACAACCGAACCTCTAGGATTAATTCACACAGATCTATGTAATTTTAAGTTTGTGCAAACTAGAGGTGGTGAAAAGTATATTGTGTCTTTCATAGACGATGACACAAGATATTGCTGTGTGTATCTATTACGCAGCAAAGACGGAGCTTTGGAAAAGTTCAAAGAGTACAAGTTGGAAGTTGAGAACCAACTTAATAAAACAATTAGTTTATCAGAAGTGATAGGGGAGGTGAGTATAATGAACCATTCCATGCGTTCGGTAGAGAACGTGGTATTGTTCATCAAACTACCTCTCCCTAGCTACTTACCTGAATCTAACAGAGTTGCAAAACGAAAGAACCGAACTCTTAAAGAGATGGTGAATGCAATGTTGCAAGAATCTGGGTTATCTCAGAACATGTGGGGGGAGGTTGTACTAACCTCCAACTATATTCTCAACAAGATACCACATAAGGTGGCCGGAAAGACACCTTATGAGTTAGGGAAAGGTAATGTACCTTTGTACAAATACCTGAAAGTGTGGGGGTGCCTAAAAAAGTGGCACTACCACCTCCTAAAAAGGTCACAATTAGACCTAAAACCGTTGACTGTATTTTCATCAGGTATGCATACAATAGTAGTGCTTATCTATTCTTGGTGTACAAGTCTGATGTACTAGATATACACGCAAGTGCAGTAATGGAATCAAGAAATGCATCCTTCTTCGAAAACGTGTTCCCGTGTAAGGACAAAATAAGTCATAAACGGACATGAAGAAGGAGAAGTAAGAAATTCTAGTCAACAAACAGAAGAAGACATTGATGAACCTAGGCGTAGCAAGAGAGCTAGAAAGGAGAAATCCTTTGGTCATGATTTTGAAATGACTTATCTATTAGAAAATGATCTTAGAACATTTAAGAAAGCCATGTTTACACCGGATGCACCTTCATGGAAGGGAACGATGAACATTGAAACTGACTCCATTATGCGAAACCATACATGGGAGTTAAGGGATTTTCCATCAGGTTCAAAAGCTCTGAGGAGCAAGTGGATTTTCGAAAGAAAAATACAAAACATATGGCTCAATAGAGAAGTACAAGGCTAGGCTTGTGGTGCAAGGATTTAGGCAAAAAAGGCTTGAATTTCTTTGACACCTATTCTCCTGTTACGAGAATAACTTTAATTACAATGCTAATAGAAATTGCTATACACAATTTAGAAATATAGCAAATGGATGTAAAAATAGCTTTTCTAAATGGAGAGCTTGAAGAGGAAATTTATATGAAACAACCTGAGGGTTATGTCGTCCCTGGACAAGAACACAAAGTGTGTAGACTCGTGAAATCCCTATATGGGTTAAAACAAGCACCTAAACGGTGTCACAAAAAATTGACAATATGATGTCAAATGGTTTCAAAATAAACGAATGTGACAAGTGTATCTATGTCAAAGATACTCCAGATGAATACATCTTGTTGTACCTATAGGTGGATGATATGCTTATCATAGGTAGAAATAAAAACAAACCCAGAAATTGCTTAAAGGAAAGCTTGACATGAAAGACTTGAGGCTAGCAGATGTGATCTTAGGGATAAAAATATTTAGACACTCTGAAGGAATAGTTTTGTCACAAGGACATTACGCCGAGAAAGTAATTGATAGATTTAAGAACTATTAAAGTGGGATAGCTAAAAGTCCCGAGGACCCTCATCTCAAGATGATGAAAAACTCAGGTAATAGTATACTACAATTGGAATATGCCCGAGTGATCGAGAGTCTTATATATCTGACAAATTGTACAAGACTCGATTTAGCACACACTGTTAACGTCTTGAGTCATTTTACAAGCAATTTAGGACATAGTTACTGGAAAGGGATAACTAGAGTTTTGAACTATTTGAGACATACTCGAAGTTATGGGCTGCACTATGGCTGATATCCAGCTGTTCTAGAAGGTTAAAGCGATGTTAACTTGATATCAAATTCAAAAAAGACAAAATCCACAAGTGGGTATGTATTTACAATTTGTGGTGCAGTCGTATCATGGAAATCATCTAAACAAATGTTGTTTGCCATATCTACCATGGAATCCAAGTTCATTGCTTTAGATAAAGTAGTTGAAGAAGCAGATTGCCTTCAGAACTTTATGAAGGATAATCCACTATGGGAAAAACCAGTGCCAGCATTAAGGTTACAGAGTGATAGTCAATCGGTTATACTTCAGGCACCGAGTTCCATATACAATGGTAAATCTTGTCACATAAGAAGATGACATAAAAGCATAAGACAATTGATCTCAACAGGTGTGATCCCAATAGATTATATAAAATTGGCTGAAAATCGAGTAGACTATTTACAAAAGGTCCGTCATGAGATCAAGTTGTTAAGTCATCTAGAGGAATGATTTTAAAGCCTATGAATACAGAGGATGCTTGATGGTAAACCTACCTAAGTGACTGGATATCCCAAGAAATAGGTTCAAGGGGCAAACAAAATCAAGTTGAATCAATGAAAGCACTTTGAGATTTTAATCTCTTCCCAGTTCCTATGATGACAAAAGTGCTACCTATGCAAGTTAAGGTTAAGATTGACTTTTAATGCTTCCATAGCTTTGAAATAAGTGGGGTATGATAGGATACCCTTTATGGTCAATCATCTTATGAGTGTGAAATGAGGCCGTTTCTAGGAAAATTAAGAGAGGCTGAATTCTCCAAGTTCACTCATGAATAACCAGGGTTGTTCAAGGCCAAAATGAACACAGACAGAGAACATAGTTCTGTGAGAAGATAAAAATGTGTGATAGCCATTGTCTAGAATTACACAAAAGCCCGATTGGTTCAAGACATCATGTTCACTACTTGGTCGAGTAAATCCGATAACTATTCACTATGGGTGGTTCAATGATGAGAAAAGCTACCTTTACAAATACAGTGATTCTTCGCTCTTACTCTCAAAAGTTCATCTGTCTGGACAACACATGAGTAATAGGAGTCATTTCTATTCATATGGGAAATTGTTGGAACCGGATTTTCTGGGCAATATTCCAGTGGGCTCCGATCACCGTTTGTACTGGAATAAGGGTGCGTTGGTTTCGTTTCTGTGAGTACTATATTGTAGTATAATTATACGTTAAATTTGGGTTCCGTTTGAATGAGAAATGAGGGCTAAAAATTGATTACTTAAAGAGTAATATTTTGGGGTTGTACTACATTGGAAATGGGAAGGAACCATTAGTACCCATTTTCCTATAAAAGGTTTTTACCACATTGGAAATGGGATGGAGCTGTGAATGCCATTTTCCTATAAAAGGCTTCCTCTAGCCTCATTATAAGGGGGAAAAATACAATCCTCCTCTCCTTTCTTTCTTTGTGTTCTTCTCATTTCCTTCTTCACGTTCTTCGTGGTCTTTGTGTTCTTCGAGTCTTTGAGTGTGAGAGTAAGGCACTGAATGGGTGCGCCAATTTTTACTGCTGAGTTATGCAAATTAGAAAGTGTAGCAATTGTATCCTGAGATTCGGAACGCCATCGAACCGTCACACACTATGGGGCAATTTTAAGAATTAAGGACAGAGATATCAATTTCAACTCTGAAAAAATGTTTGATACATTATCAAGTGTTAATCTGCGCTTCAGTTCATTTGAGTTCAGTTCAATTCAACATCAATGTTTATAATTAAATTTAGCTTAATTTAATCATACTGTTACTATTTTTCAGTACACTTATTTTAATTTAGTTCTAATCAATGCAGTTCAGTTCAGTTCAATTCAGATCAGTGCAGTTCAATTTATACAAGAGTGAAAATCCTAAGCTTTATGAAGTTGTGAAGGATTTAATGATACATTGTCCTTGTGGTGTTTCTAATTTAAGATTGCCGTGTATGAGGGATGGGAGATGTTCGAAGTATTTTCCAAAGAATTTCATGGAAAGGACCACTATTGACGGAGTTGGGTATCCTGTATACCGTAGGAGAGACAATGGACGTACAGTTGAGAAAAATGGAGTTATATTGGAAAATCGTTTTGTAGTCCCTTATAAACCAATTCTAATGCTTAAGCATGAGGCACACATTAATGTTGAGTGGTGTAATCAGTCCCGGTCAATTAAGTATTTGTTCAAATACATAAATAAGGGGCATGGCCGGGTAATTGTAACAATGTGTCGATCAAATGAAGGAAACACGGAAACTGGCCTAAATCGAGAAGAAGTGGATGAGATTAAAAATTATTATGATTGCAGATTAGTTTGATCTGTTAGCATGATCTTCTGTATAATAACTTATATTTTGTTTGATTATATAATTATTTAATTGTATCATATCTTAAAATAATAACACAAATTTTAAAAAATTAAATCTGCAGGTATATCTCTCCCTGTGAAGCTGTGTGGAGAATTTTTGGATTTGAAGTTCATTACAGAAATCCTGCAGTTGAGAGATTGATTTTCCACCTTCCAAATGAGCAAAATGTTGTCTTCCAAGACGAGGATACGTTTGAAGAAGTGATGGGCAGACCTGGACTCGATCAGTCGAAGTTCTTAGCATGGATGAATTGCAATAGGTCATGCGAAGAGGCTAAAAACTGACATATGTTGAATTCCCAACGAAATTTGTATGGAACCGAAAAGAAAAAGCATGGGCTGTAAGGAAGAAAGGCCTTTCTATTGAAATAATTCACCACGTTCCTCCCAGTTGTGGAGAGAGTTACTACCTGAGGGTGTTACTGAATAAAGTTAAAGGGCCAAAATGTTATGAGGACATAAGAACAGTTGACGGTGTCACATACTCTACTTTTAAAGAAGCTTGCTATGCTTTAGGATTATTGGATGATGATAAAGAATATTTTGAAGGTATTATTGAAGCAAGTTTATGGGGTACAAGTCACTATTTACGTGTACTTTTTGCCATGCTTATACTGTTCAATAGTCTATCAAGGCCTGAACACGTGTGGGATACCGTATGGCACATTTTAGGGGAGGATATCCTTCATAGACAGCGTTTGATACTTCAGATTCTAGGTACTTATTTTTCCTGTTTCAACTTACTCACAAATGGTTAGTTTACAACTTGAACTCTGATATATTTATGAATATTCCGTTGTTCAGTTTCCAGTAGTTGTTATGCTCCAGTTTCCATTTTTTCCTAGTAACTCTCAAATACATGTTCTTTGATGATTATAGTTGGTATTCAGTTTCTTATATGTTGAAAAAATTCAGTAAATTATAAGTGATATCCAGTAACTCTTATGTATTTTCTGATCCATATTGAGAAGCTAAGATGTTTATAATATTGTCCTTCAGTTTTCAATTTTTCCTGCTTCCAACACTTCTTTTTTGTCCAGATTTACGCCTCAGTGAAGAGCAGTTGAAAATTTGTACTTTGACTGAGATTGAAAAGATATTACGCAAAAATGGGAGTACCCTTAGAAAATACCCTTCCATGCCTTTTCCCAATGATAGGATAAATTTTAAAGGGTACAACAAGCTCATACATGATGAAATTTGCTATGATAGAGCTTCCTTACAAGCACAACATAGTTCGCTTCTCACAAACCTAACCGAAGAACAGAGAGGAGTTTATTCAGAAATTATTACTGCAGTTTCAAAATGTGAAAGTGGTGTTTTCTTCATTTATGGATATGGAGGGACTGGAAAAACCTACATTTGGAGAACATTATCAGCCGCAATTCGCTCTAAGGGTGAGATTGTGTTGAGTGTAGCTTCCAGTGGTATTGCATCTCTTTTAATTGAGGGAGGAAGTACTGCTCATTCCAGGTTTCCTATACCATTAAACGTCAATGAAGACTCTACCTGTTCAATTACTTCTAATTCTAATCTGGCAGAATTATTGAGAGTGGCAAAGCTTATAATTTGGGACGAAGCTCCGATGATTCACAAGTATTGTTTTGAGGCTTTAGATAGAACTTTAAGGGATGTTCTTAGATAATCTAAACCTTTTGGTGGAAAAGTTGTTGTTTTTGGAGGAGATTTCTAATAGATATTGCCAGTTGTTCCAAGGGGAAGCAGACAAGATATAGTTTTCTCATCTATGAACTCTTCTTATTTGTGGAATTTTTGTAAAGTACTGAAATTGACAAGAAACATGAGACTTCATCATGGCTGCACAGACTCAGAAGAAGTTAAATTATTCTCTGATTGGATATTGACTATTGGGGATGGTTCGACCGGGGAACCAAATGATGGAGAAACAATTATTGAAATTCCGGATGACATACTCATCAAGGACATGAGTGATCCTCTAGCGCCAATCGCTGAGTCTACCTATCCTTTAATTATAGAGAACCTATCGTCTCTGGATTACTTCCAACAGAGAGCAATTCTTGCTCCTGCACATGATGTTGTCGACACCGTGAATGACTATTTGCTATCAAAGGTACCGAGTGAGGTAAATGAATATCTAAGCTCAGATAGCCTATGCAAGACATATGGAAGCTCAGATGGCGATAGGAGTGTTTATAGTCCAGATTTTTTGAACAACATAAGGTGTTCAGGTGTACCAAACCATAAGTTGAGGTTGAAGGTTGGAGTTCCTGTCATGCTTTTGAGAAACATTGATCAACGTCCAGGATTATGTAACGGTACTAGATTACAGATAACCCAATTGGGGAAACATGTCATTGAGGGAAAGATAATCTCAGGGAGCAACATTGGATATAAGGTTTTCATTCCTCGAATGTTGTTAAGCCCATCTGATACAAGATTGCCATTTAAATTGCAAGTACGATAATTCCCCCTGGCTCTATGTTTTTCTATGACTATTAATAAGAGTCAGGGTCAGGGTCAGTCTCTCACAGGTTGGGTTATATTTGCCAAGACCAGTTTTCATTCATGGACAACTTTATGTTGCTGTCTCGAGAGTTACGAGTAAGAAGGGATTGAAGGTTTTGATTTGTGATAAGGATGGGCAAACGAGAAATACTACGGTCAATGTAGTATACAAGGAAATATTTCAGAATTTTGAACAATAAGGTATGTTACATATGCCCTTTCCATTATGTTCCTGTTCAAATTTAGAAAAATATGATAGTACAGGAGTAGTAATGATTTACTTTAATGGAGGCCAAAGTAGCTGCTAATGATGATTTTTTGTGGAAAATTAATAGAATTGTCCAGTATGTTGTGCCAGGGCTTGAAATAAATTCCTAAGTTTACCAGTGCCCAATCCTTATTGTCTTATGTATTTGAAAATAAATTCCTTAGTGGACCTTTTAGCACACTGTAATGTTTTTCATCTCCTTTCGCATATATTTAGGGTTGCAACATCATACCCGTTGTGTACAAATTGTACTGGTGTTTAATGGTTGTTACACCTCATAATTATTTACCTAGCATGATATAAATGCTCATATAGCACTGAAGTTTCTAATCTTCCAATTTAATCATTTTACAAGTCCAGTTAATATCAACTCATGAGCGAAAAATTATCAAAACTGTAATACTACTTATTTATGTTATCATGAAACAGAATTCATCTCAGCATTTATCCATATTTGATGAGTAAATCTTGAATGCCTGTTTAGTTTTAAGTTTATATCATTTGCATGTTCAATTCCATAATTTTATTGTTAAGTATGTATTTGTTTTATAAACTGACGAAAGCAATGAAACAATACTACATCACAGGGATAAAATCCATATTTTATAACCCTTAGCTAATGTAATAGTAAGAACAATCAAGACAGCATGGACAATCATAAAAAGAAACAAGCATATTGTACAATTCATTGCTAAATTTAATGAAGATTTTCAAAGTTATTGTATTAGTACCTGGAACCATAAATGTAATCAATCCATGTAAGCATGATTCTTCTAGAAAATTTCAATACTAACTCTTCCACATTGCTTCATAATGATGACAATGATATAAATGCATTTCCACTCATGTACAATGTCAACAATACTCCCTATCATATTCCATAAAGGAGATTATCCCTCTGAGATGCATAAAATAAAATCAAAATCATTGAATCAGGTACTGATCATAGCTTTCACTGTATATGGCATGTCCTCCAAAATTTATAACTTTAGATTACTGATTATCATTAGCAGATACAGCTCAAAATCTTCTTACATTTACTGACACATGTCTTTGGAAAAAAAAAAGAATTTCAAAGTCAGGGACAAACTCTGTTTAGTGAATGAAGTAATCTTCAGCACAAGTTCAAGTTCTATATAAAAATTAGGCTAAATGTTCCTTCTCACCTTCCTAATCCACCACTCATTACAATCTAATCAAACAACGCTGTGCTAATGAAACCGCATATTGAGAGCATTAAGATTCAAACATTTAAATTAGCATGTACCTTAAATTCCATTTACAGAACTCATGTCAAATTACTCTCATTTGCCAAAATGATTTCCAAAAATAAAAAATCAATCACAAATGGAAAAAAGAAATTATGCTCAATGGAAACAGGACAAGCCTTTACAACTGAAGAGCCTAACAATTGATTATTTTCCAAAATATAACTGAGAACTTATCAACAATCCTATTTTTTTTGTAAATTATAAAATAAATGTAAATTTATTTTGCAAGATTCAGAATCTTCGAGATTTAAAAGTCCAATGAAGTAAATGTTGATCATGCACCTGAAAGCAGCAATCAAACACTCCGCTTTCAAGATAAGGTCCAGCAAACAAGAGCAAAGTGGGCCTGGGTTTGGTTAAGCATATAATAACGACGGTGTTTAGGAAGGCTAGCCTTCAATGAGCAGAAAACAAACGTCAATTATTTTCGTTTTAATTGGATTCAGAACTGCATATTCCTGAAGGATCGGTCAGCTTTCTTATTCTTCTTTCTGCAAGTGCTAAAATTATACTTTCAATTTATGAACCTCAAATGTTAGAACTATATACACGTTACAATATCCAGGATGGATTGTCAAATGACTGCAAGTATAAAAAATAATTACCTTGAATCTGAAGGACAGAGTCCTTACACCCAAAAATATAGACAAACTTCTTTGCATCAAAATTATTGATGACTAAATCCTTTATAGAAGAAAGCAGACAATTGTTAATACATCCAATTTGATTCTCAACCACCCATGTAGATTGAAGAAAGCAGACAATTGTTATAGTTAATATACTTACAATCAGCGCCAGTTAACAACAGAGTAGGAGAAATAATATGCACTTACTTGCAACCCATTTAAAGCTCTTATTTGGGGGTTCCTACTTTCCGGGTCTTCGATGGCGATTCTTTGATTCAGCAAGCTTGAGAAGAACGGCTTTGACAATTAACTGAGATTTTATTCGGTTGTTTTGTTTCGGTGGTATGTGACATCCGGCAAATATTTTGTAAGTGTAAGGGATTTGGATATTTCAGAGGTCTGAACGGTGTAACTTTGATTTGGTGACGATGGGAGGTTCAGATTTGAAGAATTCGTTCTTTGGAGGATTCTGGCAGGTTCATCCTGTTTTTGTTTTTGCTATGGAAATGTTCAGGTTGTTCTTCTCAGATGAACAAGAACAACTGATAGACCCTTTCTTTTTTTTTATAAAAAAAATCCTCTCTTCATTTATTTTCTTTATACTGAAACATGTTTAATTTCAAGTTTAAATTATCACTCAAGTATTGAAAATATAATCTTGGTTTTTTTTTAAAAAAATCTGATATAGTTACATATTATAATTATAATTTCAATAGATTATAGATTTATAATTTATTTTTCTTAGATAAGATCTCATTAAATTACGAATTATAAACCATACATTTTATATGTTGTATACGAACTTAGTTAGCATATTTTTAATATTAGTTTTATTTTTTATATGTAATATGTTATAGGCAAAGTTTTGCTAAAGATCGTCTTTCCATATTAAATGAAAAGGTAAAAGGTTTTATAGAAAAGTAAAAGATTTTACTTGCAATATTAAAAATTTATTAGATAACGTGTAGTAATTATAAGTTTATGACCCAATTAATGCAATCCAATTTTTTTTATCTTGATGTATTCTAATTTGCAATTTAAACCTTAATTTTTCATAACTTATGGAAAGAGACCGTCTTTCAAGAAATGGATTCTATGTTATATTATAGCCATATTTATATCTATGAATAGATCTACCATTTGCTTTTTAAAGATAGATCATTTATAAGTTTAATTAAATAATTATTCATTTATTATCAACAGATATTTCATATTTTTATCACTATATATTTTTATAATGTAAAGTATTTCTACATTAAACTTAATATTTTTCTATGTCAAATATGTATAGATTATTTTTGTCTAAATATAAAAAAATAATTATCATATAATAATAAAGATGATATCATTTATAAGAAAAAAATAAATATAGTGTAACATTATGAGATATTTTGATATATTTTAAATACAATATCGTGTGCAATTCTCAGATGTAACAAAATTTATTACTTATCGAAATGATAAATTATGTTATTATATTCATTTTCATTCATAAATTTGTGCATTGGCACGGGTATTATCTAGTTAAGGTAATTAGGCACATTGACACAAGCTGAGATGGGTGTGAGGGGCCCATGGGCCGATATTGGGTTGATTATGTTGATTAGGCCCATACATGGGGACCCAATTGGGAAACATGTTGCAGAAAAGCAGATTTTCTTCAATCCTTGTTTTGCTTTTCTGACTCAATATTCACAATTATTTCTGATGACTCCACCTATCCATCAATGCCATCATTTTGATTTGGCCTTCCAACAAACTCAGGAAAACATGAATCTGTCTCGTGAAAGACAATTTTTTCTCCATAATTTATGAAAATATTTAATTTTACTATTTATAATTTCTTTAAATTTTACTTTGTAGTATAAGAAATTCCACTAAATACATATCGAAATCGGATTACAACCCCTAACCCTCGCCATATGAGTTGATTATACTTAATAAAACCTTGACATGGCCTACTACGTATAATTATACTAATTTCGAAACAATAGTATAAGAAACAATGATACGCTTAGAATTGGACTGTAACATAAATCATTATACTTATCAATTACTAATAGTACCCCATGTTATCTCCTAACTTCAAACAGTTGTATTTAAACCATCCGTCTGATGAATCCCTAGCTGAACTATCATTTCATTTTTCTAAAACTGATTTTGGATAAAGTTGAACTGAATTGAACAGCAACGTTCAAAAGAAACGAAACGAAACGAAAAGCTTGAACTGAAAAACCCACCAAATATGTGGTGATTAGGTAATTAGTCTGTAAACCACTAATGGAGTATTGCACAATTGATGATTAATGCTGCCGGGGTAGTGTTTTCTGACCATAAATGATCCCAAACGACAGAATTTAATTTTCCAAAACCTGGCTTTGACTGTGTCGCAGGTTGAACTGTTGACTTGTCTGGAGTGGAGTGGAGTGGGGCTTTTATTGCATCATAAACCGTATTTTTTTCATTAAAATAATGACTGGAAGCTGTATTTTTCATAAAACAATTAAGTTGTCCATGCAAATTAATCAGCACAACACACATATTAGGACTATTATTAAGGGTAGTGAGTCCATTGACTCATCTGGTCCAGAGGTAGCTGACAACTCCAGCACAAGTACCGCTAATTAAACACAAAATTATGTTTTAGTCCATTTGATTGATTGTTTTATAATTAGATTAATTATTAAGCTGACTTGATACTATTTGTTTCATTTATTATAATGAGGTACTTGTAAAATTTTAAAATACACTCTATATCTTAAAATATAAGTAATTAATTATAATTTGATGAGTCCGTCTCTTGAAAGCCGGGTTTTCCATAAGTTTTGGAGAGACCAAGGTTTATATTATATATTAGAAGAAATCAAGATTAAAATTTTGGGTTGCATCAATTGAGAACAGATATATGAACATAACTATTATCGTATGAAATATTTTTAGATTCATCGTAACATTTAGTTTCTAAATATTAATTTTTTATGCGTCGATGTTATCCTCAGTTACACTTATTTATAGTCAAATATATATTTTTGAGATGGTAAAAAAATTATGTACAAATTTCCATCAAGTAGCATAATTTAGCAATAAAAAATAGAGGGCGGAGAACAGGATAAAGAAGAGGAGGCTCCAAAAATAGGAGAGGCAGTGGGTCCGGTATCGTGGACATCCATGTCACTGTCCGACGATAATTGTCGGTGCTTTCCGCTGTACAACTCAGCCGTACGTAGCCCATACGAAAGCAACGTCCGCGCTTGACGGTTATCTATCGCGCAAATACTGTGAGAATTGGAATGGGTCCCGCTTTTAAACTCCCTACCCGCCTTCCTAATAAACACCGATATGAATCTAATTTTTGTCTTTAGAGGTTTGAATTTAGGTTCAGAATTTAGCGTTTAGGGTGTGGCACCATGAGCAGGTGAAATTGAATTTGAAAAGGAAAAGTATAATGAGTGAAAGAAATTGATTCTTATACTTCCTCCATCGGCACATTTTTTTTTGATCAACTTTGCTAATACATGTTTGACCATAAACTTTAACTAGTATATAGACATCAATATCATCATCATGTGGGATATTATTGGATTCCTCGCACGATGTATTTTCTAAATATCAAGTTTTAATACACCGTTAGTATACGTAATTAAAGTTATCGCTGGTCAAACATAAACTGACAAAGTTGATCAAAATGCGTGCACATTCGACTTAGACTAAAAAAGTAGCGTAACCATGAGATAAGTATAGTAAAATACTATTGTTTATGCATACTACCTCCATTTCGTTAGACATGACAATACAATATTAGGTATTTTAATTTTGGTTAATGAAATGAATGGATTAATGGGATGAAATTGAAATAATCTTACCATGAAAAAAATGTGTCAAGTCCACAAAAACAATCAAAAAAATGAAAGCGTATCACATCTAATGAAACACGAGGAGTACATTTTATATAATCACAAAATTTTGTTTTGGACTAACCGCCAGACGTGTCATTTTATAATTGACATAACTAATTGGTTATTTGATATTTATTTTTATTTATTGCAACAAGATTTTCGTAAGTTTAAAAAAGTATATTTTAGAGTAAATGTGTCGTTTTTACTAGGATAGAGGATTAGTAAAAGTGAATTTTAAGCGTTAATATTCTGCCATGTATATAGTCATACGTCTTAGAGTATCAGGAAACTGATAAATTTGGCGTCAATGAGTTTCATCATACTCATTATTTAAGCGCTACTTTTTGTATTGATCTTGTTAAAATGCACTTAACTTTTAATTATAAGTAAAAAATGAAATATATCGTACATTGTGTGTTCTTTGGTAGGTGTGCGTTACATCAGACCATTAAATTATTTATTGATTAATAAATAAGCAAGACTATTTAAAAAAAATCAAATTTGTTGTTCAACACGAAACCTGCGCGTTCACACACAATCTTACGTCTATTCATCTACTATACTCCCTCTGTTTTATTAAATTTGGCACACTTACCATTTTCGTATATTTTTCTAAAATTGTCACATTTCCTTTTATGGCAAAAAGTACACCATTCTCAACCACTTATTAAATTTTTAACTCTTCTCACTCAATTCTCACCACACATTTCCACTTACACAAATAACAACACCTAAACCTATGATGTCAAACATAGAAAAACAGAGGGAGTACTAATTTTTGAGTTTTGATTAAAAATAATATAATTTTTGAGTTAAACGTAATTCAATTTAACTTACCTAAATGTTTGTGATAGTATATTATTAATTTCAATTAGTTTTTATTTTTAAAGCACTTGTTAAATCTAATTGATATCAATGTCATTTAATTATATTAACTTTGATTTAATTCATTTCAATATAATTAAACTCACTCCTTCTCATTCCACTTGAATAAATTTATACAACAAATTAATTCGTCAAAACAATTACTTTTCTGCACTATTGTCTTTTTCTTATTTTCCACGGTCGATTTTCATCCTTCTTAAAATTGAACCTCTAGGCGACTTCCACCAAACTCAACTCTCAACTAATGAAACAACGAAAATGATGAATTTTGTAACAGCAGCCATTATAACATTAACATATAACCATACCCGTCCATTAATCCAGCCTAACTTACTAAATTTAAATAAACACATACAACGACATAGCATAATGAACTAAATTAAAAATAAAAAAATTAAATTGAGCTTAACCAACTAAATTAAACTAGCTAAAATAAAATATACTTTCATGTGTTTGAAATATATAACTGAACTGAAAGTTGTTGCTCATTCCAAAACACGATATAATAATGATTTTTATTCTATATTGCACCGTCTCATTTTGTATCAATTTATTACCAAAGATTTTTTTTATATCTTTGTCTATAATTACCTAAAGTGGATCTCATCCAGAGGCCTGAAATGCTATTTTCTTTATTATATTTATTCAAATGATATAGCTTTTCTCCAGAATTGACTCCCTTCCTCCCAAACCAAATTACAATGCAGATTTCATATCTAGCCGTATCTCAACTTATTACTACGTGCATTTATGCCAAAAGCAGAGGCATATGTCCAGCCTTATAAAAAACATTTAAATTTAGTTTAAATGTTTCTTTTTTATCAATGCTCTATCTTATTTTTTTAACTTTGAACTTACAATATTTTCATTTCACCGTTACCGTAACTCTCCAAATTTTAAAATGTTTCTAAATTTCAACAGTATCTCTATTTAATATTGAACGTAACCCACCAAAATAGATTTTTTAGATCCGTCCCTGACCAAAAGAACGTCGTTTAACAAATATCTTCCCTCGAACCCATGATTGTGCTGAAGGGAAAGATTTGATATAAAAACATTATCCATGGAATAGCTGGAGATTGTATGATCCTCCATCTTAGGTTCCAGAAGAAGCTGGAAAGAGTGGTAAGTTCAGTGTAAGAAGATCCGTAAAGAAATCTTCAGTCTTCTGGAGTCCATCTGGACTGGGATGGGTCAAACCACGTGCTCTCAGCCTCATCTGCCAACTCCTCCATTTCCTTACTTACTACACCAACCTACTCCCTCTGTCAATATGTTTCTGTTTTTTTTTATAAAAAAAATACAGTTTTTAAAGTAATTAAAATAACATAAAAATTATTTGTGAACAAAAAATTATTTTATTTTGAGAAAGGAATGAGTTCTCTTGGTTTTAAGAACCTGATGTTATTGAACATTGCTACGCGGGGGTACTTTGTGAAGGTAAATGCTTTCCCAGATAAAAATGTGTTTCATTAATAACCACATCCTTTTAACGACGAAGTTTCGTTATGTAATATATTTTATATTGCTATAAAATCTCTCTAATACAAGAAATGCTCGTAAATCTAACTTTATGTAAGTTGTAATTTTTAACCTTAATGAAATAGCTTGTGAATTAGCCCATTGTGCCACACTCGTCACATAGGCATTATTAAAAGTAATTTTGTAGTGTAGCACATTCGCATTAAAGAAAATTATCATTCATTTTATTTGAAAAGAGAAAAGAGAATGACTTGTAGTTGTGGAGATTAAGGGTTGATTAGACGACAAAAGATGATGACAATTAGTCCGGTAAATGTACGGTTAAGTTAGAGGGCAACGTTTTATGGAAAGACGGGTTGAATTGGAATTATAGAAAGATAAAAAGTTCTAGTTGCAATATTAAAAAATTATTATGCAACATTTAAGAGTGA
>JAULKM010110774.1:0-23103 GCA_032355605.1 Rubia tinctorum
TAAACCAATTGCGCCCAAGACTCGTTATAATCTTAATTACATATTTCGTGCTAGTGTGATCTTAGTTATATTATTTTGTCTAATTGTTGGTTGATCTAGTTATTTAAAGTAATCGTAGTATTTTCTAAAATCAAAAACCCCAAGCTTGTTACCACACACTTAGAGTGACATCTTTGTGTGCTTTTAATTACGCTTAACATTCGATAAAACCCCTTTTTTCTCGTGGACAACCCCGACTTGCTACTATCTACTTTCTAGTAGTTAGACCAAATAGGGCTTATAAATACTATCTTTGAAAGGCACGACGACGGCCTCCCATTCAATGTTGGCCTTCGGTTGCCTCGATGAACCGGAAGCTCTAGCATGAGATCATTCTGCAGAAATGATGGCTGGGCCTTGTCCGATTAACATTTTGATCGGATCAGCCCCAACGCTCAACGATGCGGAGAGATTAGCCATCTTGGTTCTCTTCTTTATTCTATACAGGGAATGTATTTCCTCACTGGCACTTGTTCCTTTAATTTCCAAGTGTTCACTCCTACACGACATATTAGCCGTAGAAGCTGACATAAACGAAGGAATTTACTATCTAACTCAATTTGTCCCACTGGGCGTTCCAATTGATGCATCTGGAAATCGATTGGGTTGCACTGCCAGCTCCTTTGCCATGATCTGCAAAAAAGAACCCCCAGAGTGTTTCGAGGGGAAAACTCTTCGATGACAAAATCAGTCGTCGGTATGAATAATCAAACTCTGAATGAATTATAATAATTGACATACCTTGATATTTATATTATGTTAACCTTTAAGTCAGTACCTATGGCTAAAACTCTACTTTCATGTGTAGCAAGTATTAATGATGGAATTGGATAAGAATATTCTTTAATCTTATTGGGCTTAATAGGCCTGATCATAGTAAACATCGCAATGGATAACATTTTGGGCTGTGGTCCATCACCGTTGGGTCACTCAAAAATAAGTATTATAAAAAAATAATTAGGGCTTCATTCACTTTTAATGTTAGGATTCGAAAAGTAGTATTTCCTATTTTGATGTTAGACTTCATTAACTTTTATTACTATTTTAATTCAGTTCCGCAGATTTAGAATAATTTTAATCAATGAAACTTAATTTAATTATATCATAGGATTATTATTAGTATTGGTTTGATAGAGTGTATTTTTCTATAGTAAATGTCTGTATTACTGACAGAAATAAATAGACTACAATAAGGAAAGTTAGTGCTAGTAGAGCTCTAGCCTAGTCAACATGTCTATTTAAAATCAATCAAATCTAATCAGAAACATGATTTACTCTAACACCCCCCTCAAGCGAAGCGTCGGATGCTCAGTGGCAGAAGGCTTGAATACGAAGAATTCGAATAAATGGCGAGAAAGACCTTTGGTGAAAATGTCAGCAATCTGAAAAGCAGTGGAGACATGAGCAATACGCATTTTTCCATAACTAACCAACTCTCGGACAAAATGATAATCGATGTCGATGTGCTTTGCTCTTGTGAGCAACGGGATTCTGAGCCAAGAAAATAGCGCAGCTGTTGTCACTCAATAGTAGAGGAGAACTAGAGAGCGGAACACGAAGATCTCGAAATAGGTGATTCAACCTGACTACCTTATAAGAAGTGTTGGAGAGAGCCCGATACTCAGACTAAGTGCTGGAACGGGAGATGGTAGGCTGTTTCATGGCACTCCAAGAAATCAAGTTGCCACTAAGAAACACAGCATATCCATCCGTAGATCTACGAGTCTCTAAACATTGGACCCAGTCAGCATCTGAGTATCCCAAAACCTCAGGAGTACTGAAGAAGCAAAAAGTGAGGCCAAAATGAAGTGTTCCTCGAACATAATGAAGAATCTGATTAACTGCTGCAAAATGGTCATCTCTCAGATCCTGCAAAAACTGACTAACGATGTTAACCGAAAAACCCAGATCAGGACGAATGATGGTCAAGTACTAGAGAGCGCCCACCAAAGAATTGTACGAAGTTCAATCCTAAAACGGTGATATGTAGGAGTTGTGTAATTGTTAGCCAGATACAAATGGAGTAGTCACCGGAGTAGCATTGAACATCCCAGCACGAGTGAGAATATAACTAGCATTCTTCGTCTGTCCCAGAAATAGATAAAGAAGTAATGAAGGGCCCCTGGATCCTTAATAGAAAACTACTGATGCGTCTGCTCAATAAACCTTTGAATAAGTGTCGAGTCATTGCCGATAAGGATGATGTCATCGATATAAACCAGAAGGTACAACAAGAACGATCCTCAAGAAAGAACAAACATAGAAGTATCTGTAACATTGCACTGAAACCCAAGCTGAGATAAATACGTGTTGAATCTCTGAAACCAAGCTCGAGGTGCCTTCTTGAGATCATAAATGACCTTTCACAAGAGATAAACGTAATCCGGATAGAGTGAGTCCTTATATCCAACAAGTTGCGCCATATAGACTGGAATGTAAAGAATGCCATTAAGAAATGCATTCTTGGCGTATAGCTGATAAGGGGGACAAGAACGCATCGTGTCAATGGCAAGGACTATCCGGATCATGGGGGCTTTGACCATAGGACTGGAGGTGTGATCAAAGTCGAAGCCTGGAATCTGAGAAAACCCATGTACGACTACCCGGCTTTACGGCTATCTACTGAATCATCGGGATGAAACTTAAGTCAATATACCCACTTTGAACCAACAACATTAACACTTGAAGGTCAAGGAACTAGATCCCAAGTATGCTGACCTCTAAGAGCCACAATCTCATCATCCATAGAAGCAACCCAAGAAGGATCCTTGAGAGTTGTACGATAGTCAATGGGTGTCGATTGAGCAAAAATGGCATCAAGAAGACCATGACAAACAATATTCGAGTAATATCGATGCTGAATAGATCCTGTCATTAACCTGGTGGACATACGATGAGTACGAGACCTAGGAGGAGATATTGAAGGAGAAGAAACGGCAGATGATGCTGGTGAAGAATCAACCGAATTAGCCAGAGAGGATAGGGCTAAGGTGGGCGAACAGGCTAACTATGACCGAAGCAGAGCATGCTGAATGGGAACCGACTACTCAGAGTCCATAGTGCAGATAGAACAAGGGAAAGAGATGGGCGGAGAAGGTATTGATAATAGGGGATTAAAACTGCCATCAACATCCAAAAATGCAGAAACATCCAATGTCGCCATAGGATCCCCAATCACCAAAGTTGTAGCAGAGTCGAAAGGAAAATAATCCTAGTCAAATCGAGCATGATGGGTGACATAAATCTTTCCAAAGGAAGGGTCAAGGCATCGAAAACCCTTATAATGACAACTATATCCAATAAAAACACATAGAATGCTTCTGGGAGATAGCTTATGATCGGACATAGGGTGAACATAAGAGAATACTTGATAGTCGAAAAGATGAAAGTTCTAGTAGATTGGGTCCCACTGATAGAGAAGTTTGTGAGGAGATGCACCCTGTAAAACTGGAGTGGGTAGTTGATTAATGGTATAAACGGATGTGGCAAACACAGGATCCCACCTAGATAGAGGAAGATGTGAGTGAAAGAGTAACGTGAGGCCCATTTCCGCAACATGTCTGTGCTTTTGCTCTGCTCGGCCTTTTTGTTCCGGTGTATACGGACACGACATCTGATGGTGAATGCTTTTAGAGTCAAAATGACATTGTAGACGTGTGTTAAATAAAATTTTGTGCCACCATCACTTTGAAAAATCTTGATTGTGGATGTAAATTGATTCTTGAAAAGGGCATCAAACTGGAAATGAGCGTCCAAGAAATCAGATTTGCAACATAGAGGAAAAAACCAAGTGAAACGCGAGAAATCATCCACAAACAAAGCATAATAGGCAAAACCATTATTAGATAAAACAGGGGAGGGACCTCATAAATCACAATGTACCAAGTCAAAAATGTGCTTTCCACATTTAGGATTCTCAACAAAAGCTAACCGCTATCCCTTCGCCATAACACAAGGGGTACAAAGATGCAGTTTAGGTAACAAAGATGAAATAGAAAGTAAACCAGACTTCTGTAAATGTGAAATGATCTCAGTCGGCACATTTCCTAGCTGAGCATGCCACAGCTCATAAGACGCACATCCTTTATTCTGAAGCAAAAAGGAAACAAGTGTTACATCTCCTCTGTCCAAAACGTACAATCCTCCATCACTGTGCCCCTACCCACGATTGCCTTGGAGATCATCAAAGGTAACAAATACATTCAGATCCTTGGTCATTTTACTAATGGACAATAAATTCTTAGTAATCTCAGGCACAACCAGAACATTATATAATTTTAAAGAATCACCAATGTGAGAAATTTGAATAGAAGCACCATTACCAATAGAACACATGAGATTTACCGGAATAAGGAGTAACGCTCTCAAGGCTCGAAGCTAAAGATGCCATATTCGAAGTGCCAGTCCGAAGTGGGGGTAGATGGTTCTAAGTGCATGGAGGCCTGAAAATTTTAAGCCAAATGGGTGGAGTCTGATCGGCGAGTTTGCACGAGCATTTTGTAACAAGTTGCAGCATAATGGCCTAGACGACCATACCATTTGCACTGAGGACAACCGCGACTGGAACCAGTAAAAAAACTGGACTAAGCAGACCCGGATGCTAAATGTCGCCACACCATGCACTAAACCTGCCGCCACGGGCGGAGCGTGTGCCCAACGCGCCAACACCCCTAGCCGGCGCGTGATCCCACGGCCGGCTGGCTGGGGGCTGGTCACCTGCAGAAAATGATACTGGCCCTATAGTTGGTGCATAATGGCCTTCAAAATGCCTTATAATTTTTGGAACTAGACAAAAAATCAGCATAAAAGGCGTATGGGAGGAATTAATCAACATGGAAGAGAAATCTTTAAACTCTGGACCAAATACAGTTAGAAACCAAATTATTTGATCATCATTGGAGACTGGAGAACCCATATCAGACAGTTGCTCAAAATGGCTTTAAACTTAAAATAGAGTTCATAAACAGTACCGGTCTTATGAATACCACAAGCGTCGGTACGAAGGCGGAGAATAGTTGATGTGCTATTATTCTGAAAGACTGCAACAAGATTGTCCCAGATTTCTTTTGACGTGGAACAGTCCGGAATCTCTGGTAGAGCCTCAGGAGTGAGAGAAGAAAACAAAAAGACTGCATACCCGTTGATCTTGATCAACCCAATTATCATAGTCTACCTTGGCCTTCAAATAAGCCTCTTGAGGATAAAATTTTGAGCCACTAATGGGGCCGGCTGTTACGCCGTCGTACGTGAGGCAAGAGAAGCCGACAGATGGCGGTATTGGAAGCGGCGGGCACGAGGTGGAACCATCGACAAAACCAAATATTTTTTTAGGCTTGAGAACGTAACCTGCTTGACATTTCCAGAGAAGATAGTTGGTGAAAGTGAACTTGATCTGCATCATATCAAGAAGAGTATTGTATGATAATTTTTCTTTGGCCATATTGAGCAGGGAGGAATCGGAAAAAAAATTGACGTGAGGTGGGTGGAAATAAAGTGTGACGTGAGGGAGGGGATAAAAAAACTGAACTAGGGATATAGTCCAAGTCGGTGCTGGACAAAAGGACGAGAAGTCCAAGTCGGCGCTGGACAAAGGAAGAGAAGAAAGGTAATGACGACAGGTTTGTTTAGGGTTTTGTTTTGATGGATCAGACTATGCTCTGATATCATGATATAATGTATTTTCCCATAATGAATGTCTGTATTATTGACAGAAATAAATAGGATACAACAAGAAAAGATAGTGCTGGTAGAACTCTAATTTAGTCAACATGTCTATCTAAAATCAATCAAATCTAATTAGAAACTTGATTTACTCAAATATAAGTTCACTTCAACTCATCTCCTTTGTTGGTTTATGGAAGAAAAAGAAAAACTGGTTCTAAGCCAATGATTTTGTTCCGACGGACCCCATCAAAGTTAAGAGTCTCTCTCCCACAGAAACTAAAAAGAAGGATATGTGATCATGAATTCATGATTTCGTAATGGTTCTACAACTTGTAGTTTATTCAATGAAGACAGGCGCACCGCAGAAAAGTTAGGTTTGTCATACTTGGGTTGGAGGATTTATGCATTGATGAGGGAATTGCAAATGGCTTCCTTAAGTTTCGAATGAGGAAGAGTGGAAATTATTGTCGGTTTCGGATTTACTAGTATGGGGATTGACATGTACCTAAAATTAAACTCGACCAACCTATTTGATCTGTTCTGTCACAGACTCACTTGTTTAACCATTCTGTTAGCGTTAAAGTTTTTTATTTTTTATTTTTTTTATTTTTGAGATGTTTGGAAAAACGATCTACGGAAATTATAATGAGTGGAATTAACATTTATTCTAACTAGTCTCCTACAGTAATTAACGTAGTGCAAGGATATCCAAATTACGTGTCAACCAGACTGGTCGTCTATACTATTACAAATTAGAGATCCAATAAAAAATTGTAATTTTGCCCTATGGAATATTAACTCCCTTTCTACGAAAATTATGAGCACTTGGCAGAGAGACGCGTATCAAACATCATATCACTGCGCCAAACAAGGATTTTCTGCAACTGTAACACCACTTGAATCAAATAACGATTTGTGAACACCTTGGGAAACACAAATCGAAGAATCCAAATAGATGGAACCCTAAAACAAATGCACAAATACACGATCTGCACAAGAAGATCGATAACAATACATTAAAATGAACAACTAAATCGAATTATTTTCATAAACACGATGATCTGATTGGTTAGGTCAAAAAACAAAACTATTGTATGAAAAAAAATTCACATTTATTAACATAAATAATCAATGAACAAGAATTAAATAGATTAGTGTTTCTGATCTTCTCGTGATATTTGCCTGTGATGGAGAGATGAAGAAAAGTAAAATCTTGATATGGAGAAGGATTTGCGGCGACTTTGGGTTTGGAGGGAGGAAAGGTTATTCAATTGCCGATACCCGTAATCATGCTTAACTATGATAGTGTTTAAGTTAATGTGTTAAAATTAGCTAGTTACAAAAAATATTTTATATTCAAATTAGGTGATGCGGAGGTCCTTCCAGGTAGTCATAGTTCCTGGTACAAGTGCGGCAAGTTCAGTCTCCTAGAGTATTTGCAAAAAAAGATCACACACGTGTTTCTTGGGGAGATAACTCTGACACTCAAGTTATGATTACTTTCTTTATCAGTGTTTTCTTAGTCTAGGATTCACTTTGTTGTTCTTTGTCCTTAATTGTAGAGTTTTGGTCATGTAATTATGGTCCACATATTTTGTTCCTCCCTCCTAGATCGTGGCCTAATTGGGGGCGTATGTGGGGACTGATGCTCTCCCACTGTGATGCCGAGGGGAATCCTTTCAGGATGACAGAACTCAGAATTGGCTTGTAATTTCTACCACTCCAAACACCTCCAAGAAAGTCCCTGGGGTGTCACCTGTGAGGAACCTCTGACGCTATAGTCAGTGTGGAAGTCTCTTTTGTATATAGTGTGCGAAAAGTTACTTACCATGTCTAGTGTTTTGTGCTTTATTTATAGGCCTTGATCGTGCGATCATGGCTTGCAACATGTGTTCCCCTCTTCTAGATCGTGGCCTAACAGTGGTGTCGTGATGAGAGGTGATTCTGCGCCTTTTGCAGGACTGGCTACTTGTCAGAGAGGTGAACTAGTCATTTGCCAGCGAGGTGGACTTGGTTTGCTTCCGGGTTGTTAGCGAACTTGGTTGTAGCAGGTTGGTTCTTATGCTAGCAAATGGCTAGTTCACCTCTTTGACAAATCGGGCTGGGGGTTTATCGGGCTGGGGGTTTACCATAAACCTCCAGGCGCAAAGTTATGAAGTGCGTAGTCCGGGTAGGTTTTTTAATGAATCGAAAATTGTAACTTTTTCCTTGGTGGGAAGCGAAATGTATATTTTGTAGTTTAGAAAATTCTTGGTGTCGGTGTAAAGCTATGTATCACTTCGTGGGTAGTAAGAGAATGTTTAACAAATTTTTGGGTATTTTTTGTGCATGTCGATTAATATCCCTCTATATTCGAGTAATGGGGATATTTTATCTTGAAGATCGAGGGGAATGTTGATATGTAAGCGAATCGGCATGTGCAGTAAATTTTTCAGGGTTCTTTTAACCGGTGACGGCCCCTATTCGTAATTGACACAAGTTACTTATTTCCTCTAAAATGCACATTTTTCTAAAAATGACTTTATATCTTTGGGTTCTGCAACATGTATAAAAAGTCTAGGGACGTGTTAGTAGAGCTTACCTTGTTTTGTTTGTTTTGAAGGGGGATCAACAGATTTTGTGTTGCGAATATATAGTGCTTTCATCGATTTATGGCATTCTTTTGACTTTATTCCTTTTGTTTTTTGCAAATATGGTTTTTGTATGATCCGAGTCATTGTTCTCTTATTCTTAACCCAACATGGGTGATAGTGGGGTTGCACGTAATGATGTCCTCTCCGGGGATGAGGTAAGCACTAGGGAGAGCGGAGAGGTAGGGGGGCGGAGGGGGTAGTTTTAATGTGGATAGTAAGGATAGCATAATGTTTGAGGGCGCTTTAAAATATTTAAAGGAACATCACCCATCCTTGAACGATTATGAAATAAGATTACCCGTTGCCGTCGAAAAGGTGTGGCCCTCTGCTAGTTACTTTGGTGTATACGAGCATTATTTTTATATATAGGTTGGCTCTACCATTCTTGAAATTTTTTATAGAATTTTAGATGGTTACGATATTGTTCTTGCCCAGTTCCATACGCGGTGTGTGACTATAATGATGGGTATGTAGAGGTGTGCCAGCTTGCCGGTAAGCTGGTAAAAATGTATGACTTTATTGGTTTTTTTAATTGTGGAGTGCGAGGAATGAAGGGTTTTTTACATTTTATCCCAATGTTCGTGAGGTTCAATTTATGATAGGTTTTCCTCGAAACTGTGGGTTATGGAAGGGAAAATATTTTTATATTAGGGATGTGGAATGAAAACACATGCCCTTATGGAGTTTAGTTGTCCCTTTGGATAGGCAATCTGACAAGTTAGGGAAGTTGACGAAGAAGAGCATGGTCTGCATTCTTTGAAGATAAGCAAGTGTAGGGGACGCGAGGTTGTCAGAGTTAACATTATTATTAGATTTATGTGTTTCATTCTACTGGGTTTATGAGGTTTCGTTGATGTCTTTGACAATGATTATGTATCAATATGCATGGATAACACTATCTGAGATTGAATTTTCTAGGCCAGGTAACGACGCAAGGGATGTTGAGGGGCAGTACGCCAATTTTCCACTTAACCTTCGAACCAAGGAGAAGACAAAGACTTGTGGGCGTGGGTTGCGGGAGGTGGCGAAAGGAGTGTAGCCTACAAGCCTAATGAGAGAGTTTCTAGTTCGGGGGGGGGTTTCTAGTCGTGGTGGTGCCCTGGCTGACAAAGGTTTTGTTGGTTCCACTCTGCAGCCCTTTGGGGTTGGTTTAAAGGAAGGAATGCTTTGAAGGCTGAGATACACATGTTCTTCCTAGTTTGGCACTAGAAGATGTGAAGAGCTCTGCTGCGCTCCGTGGTTCGGTGGCTGAGATATGTTAATTATTTTTCTTTGTATTTGTGATGTAGATGTTTATGATAAGTAATAATGGGTTTTTTTGGTTATACCTGGGTTCTTCTATGGTATAAATGGCAAAGCACATGGTTGGTTCTGTAAAGGTGGTGAAGACTTTGCATGAGTGAGTGGCTAAGTTTAAAGTGAAGTTAGTGCGGTTCCAGGGAGAGCGCACCAAGTTAGAGATGAATGTAGCTATGGAACGTAGTTTGAGTTAACAGAAGGATATGGTGAACACAGTGTTGGTCGACCGCCCGTCTGAGTTATAGAAAGGAGGGCCCACAAATCTGAGGTAGCCTTGGGTTTTGGAAAAAAATAGTGAAAATAAGAAGACTTTATAACTTCTTCACTGGCGCGTATTTCAAGTTCGTGAATGTGGAGTGTTTTCGTGCATGTGAAAGTGTACGTGACCAGAACCCCAGTTTAGATATCGTGAGGTTGGAGAATGCCGATATTGTTGCCAAGCTTGTAGCGAATGCTAAGTGAGAGTTGGATGAGGTATTCTCCCTGAAGGTTGTGGATGATGGACATACTTTGCAACTTATGAAAGAATTTAGAATGATGGTATCACTTCCCTTTCCAACTTGGACGAGGTATTCTCCCTGAAAAGCTTGCAAAGTGCGATGTGGATAGGTAGGAGGAGAGGGTGGCTAAAGAAGGAAATGACCGGACTGATATGTAAGTTTATCCTCCACATCAACTTATTCAACCCAATGGAACATTGGTTTTACCAGCAAGCCAAAAGGACGCAATATGGAAACGACTAATATGGTTGCCAAAAGGTTAGGTAGTGAGTAGGATGCCGGGAGGGGGGTCCCCTTTTGTAAACATTCTCCGGTAAGCGTGGGTATGAATGATTTTTTGCTAAGATGTGTTTGTGTTATGTTGTTTGTTTGTATGTGTATTGATTATCCGATGGGTACAACTGATTGCTTTTGCAGATGGGATGTTCATTGCTTGTAATTTTGAATTGTTGGTGGCCTTACAGGTAATTTTGCAGTTATGTTTGAATTTCTTACTTGTTTGATTAAGTGGTTTTGGGTTACTGTGCTTTAACGGTTTTGGGTTGTCCTGGGTTAGGGTATTAATAGTTATTTCTGTAGAGGTGTTGGTTGTTGATTTAAGGTAGGGCTATTTAGTTTGTTTAGACTTAGCGATGTTATTGGTTGGTCAACTGACTCAAATAAGCTAGGGATTGAGGTTTATATTCTATCGACTGGAGGCTAGTGACTGTGCACTGGTGTCACTAGCTAGTGGTTTTCCAGGCGTATACAAAGTCGTGAGCAATATCTATGTAACTGCGTCGATGGGTTATTATTATGTGGTGGATTGTCTCAGGTTTCTTTTGGCTTATTACAAGGGCTTGTGAAGTAACCTAATTTTAGTGGCAGGAGGTGTTTTGGCTGAATGGTTTTAAAGTTTGGGGTTCGTAGCTTTGCTAGGTTTGCGTTTAGGAGGGCTGGTGATTTCACACTTGTATCGCTGGTTAGATATTTCCCAGACGTATGCAAAGTCGTGGGAGATCTTCACGTATCTGTTATGGGGTGTGTTTGGTTTTTTGTTGATAAGCCATCTTAGTTTTCGATTGGATTGGTCTTGGAATTTTAGGTTTACATAAGGTTAGGGTTTGATAGTTCTTCATTTTTTAGAGAGTAGGTGATCTTACACTTGTGTCGCGGGTTAGTGTGTTTTTTTGGCGTATGTAAAGCCACTAGCAATCATACCGTGTCTACCTTGAGTTGTATTTTTCCTCGCTATCAATAGAGATAGTAGATGATTTCTATACTTCTGTGATTTGACAAGCAAGGAATAGTGGGATGAGGTATAGCTACGTAATAGGGGTGTGTATATGTGTCATACCTTGAGATCCTCTCGATATGAGCTTGTATGTATGCTATGGGGGAATGTGCTTTAGTATTGGATAATAAAGCCTCATGGGCATAGTATGTGTACATTCAATATGATTGAGAATATTTCGGCGTTGCATTCCTCAAGGCCGACTAATCAGCTACTAAGTTTAGGGGAAACATGTGAACTCGTCTTTCTGAGTATTTTAATTATGACAGGTTGCATGGCCAAGTCTAGGTTGTGCCTATATAAGGGGCTGTTATTAGTGCATTTTAAATCCATTGTGATTGTTTGAACGATGTTTTAAGGGATAGTTGTGAATGTATTAGATAGTGTTCTTGTGGTAATGGTTTTTTTTATATTTTTATGATATTTTTCTATTTTTTGTGTGTCTACAGTATGGGGTTGGCGTATCACCAACTATGTAATGGTAAGAGTTTTTTGGAGCTTTCGCTCCGGTTGGTGACAACACCATTCTTTGTGAGTTGGCATGAAGCCATTGATATTTTCCCTAAGTAATTTGTTATGAGTTATTTGGTTGATACTTTATATGTTGTTGCATTCTAATAAATGTTTAATTTGGATTTTGGGCAAGATCGATGGGTAGGATTAGCAAATATGGAAGTGATGTGGATGATGGTGTCCTAACATCATCTCATAAGCTCGTTAGTGTGGGCACGAGGAAGAACTTATATGGAATTAGCTCCTAAGACTTATTCGGACCATAGCAGGGAGAAGAAGATGCTTAGTGCAGGCGGTGGGCGGGTTTACAAATCTGTCGATGTATTCCGCGATGCTAGGTTTGGCGTATAAGTGGAGCTGTCATGTCATTCACACTGGCACACTTTACCTACTGGATTAGGAGGATGAAGCCCCATCACTAGCGGCACAAGTTATAGAAAATTGGAGGGGAGAATAAGCTATCATTCTATTTCCCTCGAGGCTCGTTGTGGTTTCTCAAGCGTATAGCTAGAGACTTAAGTAGTTTTTAATGTAATAGGTTTGTGGTTTTTGATTCTTCCGTAGATGAGAGTTTGAATTTTTTAGGAATGAAATTATTGTTGGAATCCTTAGTTTTTTGTATTGATTTGAATATTTTAAAGAGATATTTGCCCGTCTGGAGGTCAAATTTTTATGGTGTATTGTATTTTGGTTTGCGAGCGTCACATTGTTAGTAACGTGGTTCGCTCCTTCCTTGAGTGATTAATCTGGGCATAACTTAGCCAGATATCCCTTTGTTTAATTATTGTTTTTGTATTGGTGCACATGATTCTGTGTCTAAACAATACTTATGACTACGTCTTCTAATATAGAGGTTGAGTGTACCATGATTCTTTAAATTATGTTTTAGTCTATATGCATCCGAGATGGTTTTCGTGTGGAAGTGTACCTATATTATTGATTTTTCTAGGTGCGTTGGGCTTGAGTGTTCCTTTGTTGTACCGTTCTTAGCTTGAGGTGCTAGCTCTTTTTTCTTCTTATTGCTATGGTTCTTTTGCTCTTAGACCGCTTCTATAAATTTTGGGGGTACAACAACAACGTCATAGAAATCTTCCTTAAGCATGTTTGCTTCCAAGTTGGGTGTGACGATCTGCTATCTCCGTGTGTGGTGTGCAAATATTGTTACCCAGTGATATGTGTTTTTGATTGTGTTCATATTTTGGAGGTTATTTTAATTTTATTTTAATATAATTTGCACTTTAGGTGCTTTTGGTGCAGGAATTCATGGATTGTGAAGAATTTGATAGGGAGCTGTACATTGTACTCTTTTCCCTAAACCAACAATTTTCTCCCACTGAGTTTTCATGGTTAAGGTTTTTATATAAGGTGATGTGCTGCAATTGAAAATGTTCTTATTTTATAAGATATTATTCCAGAATGAAGGAAAGGAACTAAAAGCACAATTGATTAAGTATTGGGGGACGGATGAGAGGGGGCGAAACTTGGAAAGCATTGAAAAACCATTAGTTCATGTATTCAAAAGCCCCCTTCATAAATGTATCTTAATGAGGTTTCATGAATTGTAGCTTAATGAAGCTCAATTAGTGTTGTATCTTAATGAAGTTCCATTAGCGTTGTAGCATACATGAACACTATAAATAGTGCTAAAAAGGCACTTTTATTTCATAGGCAGTTTAGAATTTTTGCAGATAGATTTTTCAATTTTATTTCTAGATTGTGGTATGCCGCAAAGGATCCAGTTTGCCAAAACATAACCCTAATTCTGGGAGTAATTTAATTCTTTAGTTTTAATACGCCATCATGATTTCAGCTTATTTATTTTGCGATTTATCCATGCATATCATGAGTAGCTAAGTCATTTATCGACATAGAATAACGAGTATTAGTTTATGAATAGTGAGACCTAATTATTTAATAATTAATTCTTATGTGTTTATTATTGTTCTTGATTTAATTTATCCTTAATATGTTTAAACCCAATCAACTTGAATAATATTAGGATGTTTCTAGCTAATTCCACTATACGTAATCATTGGAAAAGGTTAGTAAGTAGCAAGTTTGTGTGAAAACAGATAACTTATACAGAATGTTACAACAAGATAGGGAACAATTATGTGTGCATTACTATTTACATTTACTTCGGTAATCGTTATATTAGGTTCTTTTCAGTCTTAATACTATCAAGGTGTGTATCCGGTTCATCGAATACTTCCCGGGGCAACTTGCTAAGAAGAATGGTTGTTTAATTATAATTAATCAACTGTTAACAAGGTAAGGAAGAATTGGGGCGGTTAAGCTAATATTTGCCGACCTATAACTAATAGATATGTAAGAATTAATTCACTATTAAACCAATGATCGATGTTAAATAATGCAAGTTATTCTTAGCCTATTTCACTATCATATATTTTATTCTCATTTTTATAGTAATTAGGCTACATTCTTAGTTGTTAGGAAAATTATGAATTTAAGGCATTGTGGTTACACCGAAAAGGTTTTCTTAATTAGTTGGTAAATTTTATAATCATCACTCCGTTATTCATTGGATCGACTCTGCTTGCTATTACGGTGATTGAACATTTTTAGTTACAAATTATTTTTTAGAGTAAAACGACACTCACCACCTAGATTTTGTTATTCTTTGGCTTATTATATTATGTCTTTGTTTATCAGCCTTTTTTGGTAGGTTAGTTTTTGCATGTCCTTAGGATGGGTGGTGGTTGGGATTCGACCATTTAGCTTATCCTTGGATTGGTATGCTAGTTCTTTTCTTTTGTCAGCCGTGTTTTTTTATAGGCCTTGATCGTGCTATCGTGGCTCGCACATTGTGGTAGAAGGTGTCGTGATGAGATGTGCTTTTGTGCATTTTTTTCGGACTAGGTATTTGTCAGCGAGGTGGGCTAGCCATTTACCAACGAGGTGGAATTGGTTCGCTTCCGATTGGTTTGCGAACTTAGGTGTAGCTGGTTGGTGGTATACACCTCCCCAAAACAAGAAAAGACTAAACTCAAAGTCAACACCTCACATCAACGTACAAAATTAGCTAGCACAAAAAATAATTCATTGAATGATGCACCTCATGAGGAAATATGATTGATACCTACAATCCAACTATAAAAGGAGCAACGTAGACCACGATAACAATAGTCATCAAGCTATAAATAAGAACAAGAATAAGGAAAGGTGGGGGGGGGGTAAATAATAAAGAAAGGTGTCGGGAGGGGGGCCTTTGTCTCAATATAAACAATGAATAGAGTGAGGAACTCCATAGGACCTTATTTGCATAGGATGATCAAGCCGACTCACGCTGACCCTATAAATTATGGTAGCCCAGAAGTAATTTCCCACATCAGTGGCACCATATGTGGGACTCAATTTTTTCTTTATAGCCCTTCACTATACCCGAGAAAGGCCAATTTTTTTAACCAAGAATATAATTACTTGGCGCAACCGTGAAAGCTACATCCACTCATAGTAATGAAATTATACATAATGAAGCGGTACGAACATGTGCCGGAGGAGAAGGGACGATTGAAAAAACAAAAGGTACCATCTATGCACATATAAACGTTACCCTTAGCGACAAGGTAAGCCCTAACACATCAAACTCTGCAAAGAGTACTTTTTTTTATCCAAGCGAAGAATACATGAACTGGAGTTTCAAACAATAAAATATAACATGTCCACTCCTCCTCCTTATCTTAAATTTTGAGGACGTGGCTAAAAAACAAAGTAGATAGGAACTAGTTCTATGATAAAGTCATAAAAAACAACAAGTACCGAGTGGAGTACAATAATAAAAATTAATGCAAAGATTTGGATCAAGAGACCAAAAAAAGGTATACTTAGTCTTGGGATCAAATGACCAAAGTCATACATGAATATCAAGAATTACAGTAATAAAACACCCTTCCTAATATATTAAATTACGTCAATAAATATTATATTGTTCTAAATAGTAAACCTACTACATAGATAAGATAGTTAACTAGGTTCCAGGTTGTAAGCTAGCCCACCTCCGATGACGGTGCAGCGATGCAATGCCGCTAGAACCTTATCATGCAACTCTAAGTGGGCCACCACAACATCACCTAACCTGAAAGTAGGAAAGTATGCCAGTTAATCACTCTTCACCCACCAGCATACTTTACCTTGTTCGTGCACAATTAAACGAACCCTGGAACCAGTCCAATCAGGCGAGTTCGTCAACTGTGCAGCATAACTGTCTCCTAAACCCAACCTTTCGCTAGTCTAGGCTTCTCCTTGGACCGGTTCATCAGGGCCCCTGTGAAAGGTGGCCGGATAGGTGGAGATCCATCATCCGTCACCCTGCATTCATCATCCGTCACCCTGCATTCGCTGATCCCAATTGTCGTTCCTAGCAAATATAGGGTAGAAGACATCAATAAGAATTAGATTATTCACAAAATGAAATAGGTAAATAAAAGAGTAGGCAGTTCACTTACGGATTGCAGGAGCTTTCCTAGAATATTACACAAGGGACATAACATGAGCCTATGTTTCTGGAAACATAGATAAGTTCCCAGACAACCCATCAATGAAGAATTATCACGAAATAAGTAAGTTCCTAGGTACACACCATAATCACCACCAGCATCCCACACTATATTCCACATAGGAAGCTTGAAATTTACAATCATTCATTGACAGGACGACACACGGAACACAAATACTATAAATTCCCTACTAGAATCTATGTAATATTGAAGCACAAACAAACTACAACTGAGGATACTCACCCACTCCCCAAAATAGCGTTGCCTTTATATAGGAAGAAAATGTAAATGACATTAAGAGAATATTTAAAAAGTTGTGACTTCATGCCTCTCCATAACTACTTAAGCACTTATTTAGCTTTGGGAAACAAAATACATCAAACAGTGCAACATAGATAATATGAGAAGACTAACCCACATGGTGTACCTATCCCCTAACTACCTCACCTGCGTAGACCAAGCCCACATACCCACATAAAACCCATACAACCAACACCTCACAATATTTTATCACCTCGCAAATGAAAAATTCCCACATTTCTTCCCCTATTAGACACGACACAAGTGGAAAAATCACTTCGGGATTTGCTCTACATATAATATACCAATCCACATGACAGAGATGACGAGGATACTGCGGCTTCACATACGTATGGAAAATCACCAGCCACATGAAAAAAGCAAAAAACCACACCGTTCTCTGTCTAACCAACACCGAATTTGCATTCGTCTGGAAAATCATCAGCCTTGTAACACAAGCTTAAACCCACCTCGCTCTCTATAAACCATACCTATCCACACCTTCATGCACCCCCCAAATCCTAACATACCTTCTAATTTAAAGCACTAACAATTAGAGATACTAATGTTCTAAGCGTATTTCAGGCATTACAATCTTTAGCAAAGTAGACATAGTACAATAGTAAAGTCTTAGGAATAGACTTATGTATTGCTTCTAAGAAAAACTAGGAAACACATGCTTGCCATTTAGAAACCTCTAAACATCTCCCATTAAGGATTAGTTACACAAATCTTAGCAAAGAAAGGACCTAGAACATGATAGAATGGTTATTTCAATATATGTACTAGCTAGAACCCCCTAAGATATCTCGTAGTCCATACATAACCATCACTTCTCCCACTTCTTTTTTGAGAATCCCCTCTAGCTTCCATAACGTGTGTAAATACACCTCGTTCTGTGTAGTGCTAGCACCCTCTATATTCCACATATATTTCACGTAATAGGACTTGCAATATATAGTATGTCTACATTCCGAGCGGCCTAGCTACATACTCATTAAGTAGACAGAGTACACATATGTCTCATGGTCCTGCTTTAAATCACTACTTGTTCCAAGCAGCAAACACGAGCCTTCCAACCTTCCTCAGTAGTGCTGGTAGTAGTACGTAAAACCTTAATAGTTTAAGCATGAAGGTCGCCATTTACCTTATATTGTTCCTTCAATAAATCCTCTATCTCTCAACACCTTTCCTTAGTCTGAAAACATTGCAATTCCTCATGCTCAACCTTTCCTCCAGCTCTCATACATCGTAAAAAGTCAAACTGAGAATTCATATTCATCGTCATATCAAACCCTTCAATCATGAATCCTCGTCGTTAGTCGGGACTTCCCTACCAAACACTTCTTCCACTCCCCTTCTCTAAATATAACATCCGTCAGGTCTTTCTTTAATTTTTGGATCTGAAAACCTTGCTAAAACAAATGGACATCATACCCATCTAATAACGCAAGATTATGCTCTAAGCGCGCATTCCACCCTCACTCAGACTCAATAAACCTTAACATAAAGACTTTTATATGACCCCCAGTTTCATTAGCCACCCCTTAGCCTAAGACGAAACCCTTGAGCCCTTAAGATAGTTATGGACTTGAACAAGATCTAATATATAAGCTCTCACAACTTTAGTTAAGTCACTATAAGAATCACCGTTAGGGCATACATTTTCATAGCCCAACCAATCATAGCCACCTCCAATCCTAACCATTTGAGGAAACCCAGTTGCCAAAGCCATATCTTGAGGAAACATATAAGGAAAAGAACTCCCTATAGAAGTCTTCCCTACCTATAGAACATACAATCACAACATTATAATCATTAAAGGAGTTATTATTTAATAGAATAATATTTACATAGAATGATAATTCATAAAACATAGCTAGCCTACCTTAGGACTAATAACTTTATCCCTGCAAGTAGAACTAGCAGGAAAACCCCCTCCCTTTCTCACTACAATCACATTAGCACCATAAGTCTCGGCCGCAGTTCCAGACCGCAATTCACTGCCTACTAGGCTCGATAATAGCTATACATCGGCCAACCTCACAACCCTCTATCTCTCCCATAAAAGGAAATTAACCCATCCTAACCATCTCCTTAACCAACATAATGGTAGTACCCCTTCCTTTTACTATTTCAATAAAACCCTTATCTATAGTGCCTTTTGAATTTTCCAATGCCTACTATAAGACGCACCCCTTTCCTAATCCAACTATTTCTAGTTTTGACTTCTGCTCGTTAAGGTGAAACATAGCCTCGCGTCTCCCAACCTCAGCCATATTCACGTACATATCCCTGAGAAATCCTCAAAAATCCTACGAGCCCACTAGCTTATCAACCAACATATGAGGATAATCTAGAAAAGTATGACCATCCTTATTTAGAGCCCTACGCTCACCATGCAAAGCAGAGTTGACAACATCATTCTCCTCAGAGAGGGAGCGCAACCTGGGTAACTTTGTTTCTATTTCGTTACTTATTTTTGCTCCCCTTTCCACGAATGGTTTTAGTAGCTCCAACTTCTTCTTAAACTCTTTCACCTTACCCGCACATTCAACATCATGTTGAAAGGTATTAGTCAGGGAGTTTCTCATCTACATATTTACACTCACGTTAAAATAATAGGAAACAAAATGCAAAGAAAACTATTAGGAAAGTAAAATACCTCCATGGCAGATCCTATCACATTAGCGAACTAGCGAACACCAATTGCATACTCTCACGACAAGTTTCTGTGTTCACAATCAAAGTATTGTCCTCCGACCTCATCACTTTTGAGGGAACATTACCTTTGAGGGAACATCACCACGTTCCTCGCCTCCATTGGCTTTGTTCTTCGTGTACTAACACTCCTTCGCCGACTTCATCCAAACGATAATATATGCGTGAATAAATAGCCTTCAGATAACTTTTGTCACGAAGACCGATAGATGCACTCACATCCCGGTCATTAGGTAGTGACCCGGACAGGCTGTAAAACTTCACAGCTACAAAAAAATAGTGATACACATTAGTAACCCACCTATTAGTAAACCAACAGACTTTGAAGATAAGGAGAGAAATCATACCTCGGTTTCCCTTAGGCATCCCCATTTCCAAAGCATGGGCAATCAAATCTCTCATAAAACTCATGTCCTTCCATTTTAATTTCCTACTCACAAGCACATCGTCATTCGACAATGGTATTGATTCATTGCCACGATACTTAACATACATAAATTTACCAGCCCAATTTCCATAGTCAACAGGAACCACTTGCACGAGATTAAACTTTGATATTACGGGTTTAAAAGTCACACGGGACTCATCCACACCCACCTTATAAAGATAATAAAATGTACTCCCTCTGTCCCAACTCTATTTGCACTTCTGTTTTTTTGACACTATTTACCGTTAAAGTTTAACCGCATATTTGAATAGACATATGAACAAAAATATTATTGTATATATTATTATTGAATTTTTGGTAACAATTAGTTTCTAAATATCAACATTTTATTTATCTTTATTATATGTGGGTAAACATATTAACAGTCAAACTTATTTTTTGAACAGTGTAATAATGATTGTGGTGCAAACAGAGGTGAGACGGAGGGAGTACAAAACAATTTCACACTAAAAATTTTCATGGCCCCACAACATAATTGCTCAAATCCAACCAGTATGACCATCTCCTAAGGATGCAACTGTGCAAAAGCAACCCCATAAGCCTCCAAATTTCTCATGAAGTAATTTGGAACATGCAAAGTTAGACCATACTACAACTGACACTCATATACACCAAACATTCTAGACAGTGGCCTCATCACATTATCACAAATACAAGGAACCTTGATCTCACTTTCAGTTGAACAAGGATGATCATTCCTTAATGCAACCACATTGGCTATGGTAAGAACAGTATGACAAACTGCCCTTGCCATACTTGAATACAATAATGAAGTTAGAAAAATGAGAGGTTTTCTGCATTCTGCTCCAACTATTTAGAAACTGAGAATGTTACTTAGAAATAATATTTATTAACTATTAAATGTACTGCTGTTAAATGCACTATTTCCACTCTTGTTATTCTTCATATTTACCCCTAAACTCTCAGGCCACTAACAACTGCCGCCCCAAAAAAGAGATATATTAAAAGCTTAGTCGTGCCTCCCCGTATATCTTTATCCAAGGATCGAATATTCACTTCGCCACCGACTTTCCTCCATAACTTCGCGAAGAAATTTATAAATTCTCTTTATTAACCAAGCTTACATTTTAACTTTTCTCGTTTTAATAAAAAAGTATGTCAGTTCAGCTCCTTATGACTCCTTGAGTTGGGGGGCTTATGGTATACACCTCCCAAAACCAAGCAAATCATAAACTCAAAGTCAACACCTCGCGCCAGCGAACCAGATTAGCAAACTACACCTCACATTAAGAGGAAATATGATGTGCAGAATGATTTGCAGAATGCGACTAAACCTCACATTAAGAGGAAATATGATTGATACCTATGATAATTTGAATAAGGCCATGATCCAATGTTGTGTTGTGTTGTGTTAGAAAATAAAATATATTTTTAGAAAAGGCAAAAATCAAGGATTGTTGTATATTTATTTCTAAACTGACCTCCATCCCAATCCCACCTCCCAACACCCCATAGTTTTTTTAATTCAAACATTAGGGAGAAATTGTCTCAATCATTGTATATTTTTTTGGCGACCTCTTCCTGATAAAATTATAATTTTTAGATATGATATCCAAGATTCGAGACAATAAAGACAAATCCAAATTAAAATCGTAAAAATAAACAGACTTCTGGCATTCCGTCCCGTCTGAGGATTTGCCTAGATTTGTAAACTTTGATCTATTATAATCATCTTTTTGGAATCGAGTTAGAGGCAATTCTAAGAATTATAAGTGATTCATTTACAACATCGATGAAAAAATTGCAATCAAAATGATCGGTTTTAGTCTCCTAGTTTAGGAAAAGGTCACACAGGTTACATAGAGACAAACTGGATTATTAGCTGGGAAGTTTCATTTTTCTTTGTTTTGTTTTCTTGGATATTTGATCAGAATTGTAGATGGAATATTTTGCGTGCATTATCCGTTGTTCACTGTGGCTGGCTATGTTTGGTGTTTTGTTGTCGATATTATCAGACAGTTACACAGTGAGAACACTTATCCTCTGTATGCCCTTCTTTTTACCATGTAGACCTTTGTTTGATACTGTATGTAATATGACTAGTTCCTTCGTGTATATCTTTCATTGTCACTCGAATTCATATTAGAATTGTAATATTTAGCTAGCATCTCTGTGTAAATGGATTTATCTCATTAAATCATTTATTGTAATCACATATATGTACAATATTGAGTTTAATAGAACAGAGATAGAAATTATATAAACTCTCGTATAATTTACTCCCTCTGTCTTAACTCTATTTGCACTTTTACTTTTTTGACACTATTTTCTATCAATATTTGACCGTATATTTGAATAAATTTCTGAACAATAATATTACCGTATATGATATTGTTCAATTCGTCGTAACAAGTAGTTTCTAAATATCAATTTTTTATTTACTGTTATTATACATAGGCAAAAATATTATCAGTCAAACATATTTTTTGAACAATGTGATAATATTGCACTGTATATCTAACTGGAACGTGGGAGTATCTAGAAAAATGAAATGGAGGAAGCACTGTAGTATAAGATACATGTCAATTATTGCTTCCGACCTAATGTTTCAAGTGATAGGCCCTAGTGACTCTAAAATTAGTGGGTTTTGTTGTGAACTTGTGATTAGATTCTCGAACTAGAGCTGCCATGACCCAAAACGAAAACTCGACACGTATCGAAATAATCGATTCAACTCGAAAATCAATTTAATTTGAGAGATTTCAATCCGAAGCTAAGTCGACACGACCGAACTCAATCCGAAACATGATTATAACCCGAGAAATATAGACCCGACACGAACCTGACACGACCGAATTCAGACCGAAACTCGATTCCGACCGGAGAGATATCAACCCGACACGACCAGACTCAATCCGAACCCGAACCCGACACAACCAGGCTCAACCCGATCTAAACCGGTACATGATACAACCAGGCCCACAATCAACCCGAATACTATTCAACCCGATAAATCAACCATATAACCCTGCATGTAATTAACTCAAAATACATTTGGTTTTTGTAATTGACCCAATTTGTAAAAAAAATGACCTTCTCTAGAATGTCTTTTTTTGGTAAAAAAAATAGCACAATGTTATCAATTAATCATTAAAAATATTATTGGATGAAGAAGAAAATGGATATCTATAACTCAAAGTTTAATTAGTAAAAACTATCATCTAATTTAATTATT
>JAULKM010110785.1:0-23100 GCA_032355605.1 Rubia tinctorum
TTTTGATGAGTTCAAGAAACTCTTCTGAGGCTGCAGGAAGTAAAAAAGGTCAAATCTGACATTGTTCCAGTAATCATTATGAGACTTCTAAACAAAACTATTGCGAAAGTCAATGAATTTCCCAAGCCCTCATCAGCATTGATCCTTAGCAATAATTATATGAAGGAAAGCACAATCCGTCTGAGTATGAGAAGTTTCAGAATCAGGAAGAATAATCTTTCGTTGATTTCTCACAACCCAACTAACAGTCAAAAACAACAGCTATGTCTTTGTTCCACTACATCGATGGATCATATCTCTCCATCGAGACACATGGTACTGTCTATATGAAAATATAGTACTCCCTCCGTCCCAGCTTAAGATGCATAGATTCGTTTTTCACGATTTTCAAGAAACATGTTTTACCGTTAATATGTTTAACTACGTAAAACAAAAACAAATAAAAAGTTAATATTTAGAAACTACTTATTACGACGAATCCAATATCACATATGATAATATTATTGTTTATACATCTATTCAAATACATGGTCAAAGTTTGACAGTGTTGACTTGTCAAATAGTAAAATTGCAGCTTAAGCTGGGATAGAGGGAGTATATCTTTCTTTACGGTCACTCTCCAAGTCTACCCGGTTTAATTTGTTTCAACAGTCATCTACATTCTAGACATGCCACTGGGGCATCCAAACCGTCTTAGACGTGTTACGAAAATTCTTCTTAAAGTAAAATCCATATGTTGCCATTTCCACTGGTAAAGCAGGAGAGGATAAAAGAGTAACCTGGCTCCAGAAACAGCCGCATACACAGGATCCGGAAAAGGCATAATGACAAAATCTCACAACATAAAATGGAGAGGAAAGCAATTCTATATCTCAGTCAATCACTCTTACACGAAAGATCCACGGCCGCCACGTAGACAGGAGTCGGCTGCATTTCTTCGGACTCTTCTACTGCGGCACAACAATAGAACTCACTACTTAGCAAAAAGAAGACATACATTGCATCAAAAGGTAGAAGCTAAAACTGAAAGCATGTGTTATTAACAAACTGACATGGAAATTCAAGGTCAATGAAGGAAGAGGTGGTTTCGGGGCAAGACTGGGGACGAGAGTAGCGAGTGATGGTCTGGGAGGATAGGCCGTTGAGGGTCCCACAGAGAGCACAAGTCCACGCCCACTGTTCTTGCTCGCAGAAGGTGTTGTAGTAGGCCCAGCAATTATCGCATCGGGGCAGCAAGTCGCCGTCGGATCCGTACGCCGGGGGGTTCCCGTTCTCGTCCTTGGCGGCGAATGGAGTCACTGTCACACCCCACGGAAGGCCGCACGATTCCAGGGCTTCCTGGTTCTCCGGAAACCGCGCCACCGTCGCCCGCACCGCCATCGTCTTCGTGTATCGCCCGGGAGGAAATGAGTGGAAATGTTCCCGGGGTTCTTTCGAGGTTGTTCAGTCGAAGGTGTGGACTTACACGTGAATCTAGCTAATCGTGGCTTGCCACTTCAGCTTTTGCATCTAATTAATTCTGCTGTTGCGCTACGTTGTCACTAATATGTATCGGTCACACACTTTTTTAACGGCTAATCGTGGTTTGCCACTTTTTTTTACCTTATATACCTATCGTCTCATCAAAGTTTGCACTTTTACTTTCTTCACGTCATTCAATAGACATGTTTGATCTTAATATGTTTATCTACATATAATAACGATAAATAAAAAGTTGATATTTAGAAAATTCTTGTTACGACGAATTGAACAATATCATATACGATAATATTATTGTTCGTATATTATTTAAATATGTGATTAAATTTTGATGGAGAATGATGTTCAAAAAGTAAGAGCGCAAATTCACCTGGAATGGAGGTAGTATCATCTAACATATATAAATAATATTATTATTATTTGTGATATTGTTCAATTTTTCATAATTTTTTAAATTACAACTTTTTATTTGTCGTTTATACGTGATCAAACATATTAATTGTCAAACACATATTTTTTTATAACCATGATTTTTTTTGTTAAATTTTAACTAGAATGGAAGGAATATCTAATTTCTTTATCACTTTCGCTCCCTTTAAGGTTATTTGATTAGTGACGTTTTAGACTGTTTGACTTTTTGTTATTTAATTAATAGTTGATGTGTTTAGTAAATGACTTTTTATCCAGTTAAAAGTCTGACTTTAATGGAAAAATTAATACTTCATTCGTCACATCTCTATTTGCACGTTAATCATTATCACGCTGTTCAAAAAAATATGTTTGACCGTTAATAATTTTACCTGCGTATAATAATAGTAAACAAAAAGTTGATATTTAGAAACTACTTGTTACGACGAATTGTACAATATCACATACGATAGTATTATTGTTCATACATCTATTCAAATATGCGGTAAAACTTTGATAGAGAATAGTGTCAAAAAAGTAGAAGTGCAAATAGAGATGGGACAGAGGGAATAGATGTGTTTTTCAAATAAATTTCTACTAACCTCTGCTTTTTTGAAATTTTTATTTGATATTTTTAATAGATGATATCATTTTCTTTTTTGTACTGTTTCACCTCGATAAAATCATAAAACATAATCAATTTGACCTTCAAATATGCATTCTGAAGAATAACAAGCTATTACTTCTATACAAACATAAATGAAAACAGTTCCCACAAACATATTCCTAACATAACATAAACTTTCTAGGGTAACTTTCTAATTTGATCATTTCGCATAGTCCCTCAATGGTAGTTGCTTTGTTCTTGATACATCATCTATTTTGGCATTATAATCCTGAAGTTTGTCAATGGTTTATGACATAGCCCAAATACTTATAGTCTAGGCCCATATACATCTTTGTCCGATCTATACCCACAAACTCCCCCCATTTACTCCACAATTTGGAGATTCCGGCTACACATTTGGCAATATGAACCAAGCAATGTAGCACGAACGATGACATGATCCCACGATTATGAAAGAAAGGACACAACCCCGAATAACAAAAAATTACTAATGTCAGGTAAACACTTTACATTAACTGCACAAAGAATAGTATAGTCAGATAATAGGTCGTCTAAACTTATTTTCCCCAGACCAAATTTGGGGAGTTATTTGCATGCTCCGATCAGATATCAAAGCGCAATAGGAAGGAAATTGTTGTAGCTGATGATGGTGTCTACCACATAATGGGAGCCACTTGTGGGAACGGTGCATGACCCTTCTAAAATGGGGCAACAACATTGTATGACATTTCCAGAAAAGTACAAGAATCAAGTTTGTAGTTGTTATGATCGATTACTTCACCGTGGAAGCCAAGGCATTGAATAGAATTATAGTCGAAGCAATGATAGTGTTTGCATGAAAAAAATGTAATAATACCAATCTGGAGTCCAGAAGATCATCTCAAACAATGGCACACAATTGCAAGCAAGTGGGAGTTTTTACCAAGTAGTGCGAAGAACTCAACATTACTCAAAAGTTTACATATGTAGCTTGGACAAAAGTAAATGGCCAAGTGGAGGTAACAATTGTATCTTAGTCCATGGAATTAAAAAAATGCTTGGAAGGAAAATGAACAAGATGATGGGTTGATGAACTCCGGACAGTCCTTTGGGCTTATTGTACATCTTTAAAAATATGCTGGTACATATGCTTCTAAGGATCAAAATGTTACTGAAGATCAGAAGAATCACATTCAAGCTTGATCAAGTTTTGGCGGGGAATTTGAACTAAGTCAGTGGAAGGAATTTTTGAACTGATCATCATCTTTGATCAGTTATTAGAGCAGTTTTTTTGTTTTGATAGTTAGTCCACTTGTATAGTTGTTGAGTTAGTTTGTTATACTGTTAGAGCTTGATTTCTGTATATATAGCAGCTGTAAACACTTCATTTGGTTAAGTTAATACAACCTAAATTTCCCACAGTTTTCTTCTATTGAGCAGTCAATTTTAGCTCTTCTGATTTTAAGCTTATCTGAGCTTGTTCTTGGTGTGATCAATTCTGATTTCTTCATGGTATCAGAGCAATAGGCTCTCAATCCAAATCTACCTGGAAAACTACTTGAGATTTTGATTCAGGTGATCATATATGAGCACTGGATCAGTGAATGGTGAAGGAGAAAATGATCCTCATGTTGCTGATGCTGAAGGCTTTGTGAGAATCAAACTCGATGATCCACTGCTCCTCACATCTTCAGATCATGCAAGCCTTGCGATTGCTTCAAATCTTTTAACAGATAAGAACTATGTGATCTGGAGAGAAGCAATGATAACTGCTATCTCTACAAGAGGAAAACTGAAGTTCATAACTGGAGAAGTGCCAAAGCCTTCTGCAAATTCTCCACTGCTTCAGATCTGGATGGAGGCTAATTTGGTAATTGTTTCATAGATCAGGAACTTGATTAGCAAAGAAAATTCTAGGAGTTTTGCTTTTCAAGGTGATGCGAAGAAACTATGGGATAAAATTAAAGAGAGGTATGCAGTTAGTCATGAACCTCTCTACTATCAACTGATGACCAATATGATTGATATTAAGCAAGGTACTGATTCAATTGCTCGGTATTTCTCTAATTTTAAGGAAATTTGGGATTAAATTGATGTGATAATGCTGAGGCTTAAACGTACTTATTGTCATTATGAATGTAATTGTGGATTGTCTATGAAAGTGGAAATGTAAGCTAATCAAGATAAGGTGCTTATATCTGGTTTAAATGATGAATTTGATGCTTTGAGGGATCGAATATTGGTGATGGATCCTTTGCCAACTGTTGGAAAAACATACTCTCTGTTTAGTAAAGTAACTTGATCGAGAACATGAATCAATCAGCTGCAATGCTTGTAAGGCAGGGATCATGACAGATCAATGCAGGAAATTTTGGTCAACATAAGAAAGATGTTGAGGTTAAGAAGCTATTGAAGTGTGATTACGGTGATAAGAATAAACATTTCAAGGATTCTTGCTTCAAAATGAATGGATATCCAGATTGGTGGCCAGACATAAGTAAAGTGAAGGGAAAGGCTTATGCAAATGCAGCTAATGTCTCAGGTTTTGAGGATGAAACTGAGCAAGCAGTACCTGGAGCATTGTTTGATTCTGGAGAAACCAAGAACAATCAAAATATATAGTCTATGATTGCAAATATGATTCAAATGGATTTTAGGAAACTGATGAAAGGGAAAAGAAAGGAGCAAGTTACTGATTTAGGAGATGGGATCAACTTTGCTCATCTATATTTTGTAGATAGCCTAATAACTCACTTTGCTAATACTGCTTCTTAATTTTAGATTGATGATTGGATTCTAGATAGTGGAGCTACTTCACATATGTGCAACAATTTGTCTCTATTTGAAACTCTACACTCAAACACTCATAATACACCAATTCTTTTACCATATCATTCAAGAGTTTACATAGATGCCATAGGATCTGTCAAGTTGAATCAACAACTTAAACTAAAAATTTGTCTGTTTTTTAAGTGTTTTAAGTTCAATCCTCATTCAGTTCAAAGGTTGGCACAAGATTCCAAGGTTTGTCTCACTTTCTATCCCTATGTGTGTATCATACAGGACCACAAGACTAACTCAATTTAAGGATTTGCAACCCAATGCAATGGTCTCTTCATTTTGAACAAGAAATATTTCCAAACTGAAGTCATCAAGAAGCATCTGGCCATACTGAAGCTAGATAGCTAATTTATACATTCAACTTTGAGTTCTATGAACTGTCTTTCTGATAATGATTTAGATATTCTACATAATAAGCTAGGTCATCCCTATGATATTGTAATGAAGCATATGAATCTGCAAGTCATGAATAATAAATGTGATATATGTCCTCTTGCAAAGCAAACAAGATTATTTTTCCTGAAAAATCAAATCACAGCTCCATTCGTTATAATACTCTTCATATGGATCTCCGGGGGCCCTTTAAGGTCAAAACAAGCAATGGTGAACAATAATTTCTAACCATTATAGATGACTTCAGTAGAGCCACTTGGACTTTTCTAATAAAGAGTAAAGATCAGGTTCCTTTCATCATTAGGGACTTTATACTTATACTACAAACTCAGTTTGAGGCCAAAATTATAATTATAAGGATTGATAATGGCACTGAGTTTGTCAATAAAGTTTGCTCACAGTTATTTTCTTCATTAGGCATCCTACATGAAAGATCATATCTATATTCACCACAACAGAATGGTGTACGTGAGAGAAAACACAGAACCATCCTTCAAATAGCCAGATCTCTAATGCATCAGTCCAATCTTCCTTTACATTTTTGGGGACTCAATTCTCACAGCCACCTATATCATGAATAGGTTACCTTCTTCAGTTTTAAACTAAAAGTAACCTTATGAAATCCTCTTCCATAAGCCTCCTGACATATCACAGAGGCAAGTGTTTGGTTCTCTATGTTATGCTATAAACCTCAGTCCAAATAAACACAAGTTTAGTCCTAGATCAATACCATGTATTTTCATAGGGTATTCAGCCATTCAAAAGGGATACAAACTATATGATCTTCTAAAAATTGAATTTTTTTGTTGCTAGGGATGTTATTTTTCATAGCAAACTCTTTCCATATAAGAGTTCTGATTCTCAAATACATGGCTCAAGTTCCAATCACAACAAGGTTATTCTCCCTATACCTCCTCCTAATATAGTGTCTATTTCAGTTGAATTGTTGTAGAATACATCTTCTGATTCAGTAAGTGCTGAACCAGAGAATACATCTTTTCCTACTAACAATTATCCCACACAATATCCTTCTCAGTCATCTCAAGGTCAAGAAATATTCTCTTTTGGTTCTAATGGTAGTCATATTAGGAATGATACACACATTCATAATGTTCCCAGACAAAATACTAGAATCAGATCAACACCTTGTTGGATGAATGATTTTATTTTAAACAATGTTCACACTTCTAATATCTCCATTCCTACTTTCTCATCTGCACATATAAGTTTTATATCAACTGTCAGGAATTCATGAACCTCAATCATATAAACAAGCTAGCAGTGATTAGCATTGGGTTAGGCTATGCAGGCTGGGCTAGATGCTCTTGAAACCAACAAAACCTGGGATTTGATTGAATTACTTGCAAGGAAAAAGCCTATTGGTTGTAAATATGTATACAAAGTGAAATGTAAGGCAGATGGATCAGTAGAAAGGTACAAAGCTAGGCTGGTTGCAAAGGGGTTTTCTTAGATTAAAGGTGTTGATTATTATGATTCATTTTCACCAGTTGCCAAGCAAGTTACTGTCATATTTTTATGGAAATGACATCATTGAAGAATTGGTTTTTGCACCATATAGACATCAATAATGCATTTATTCATGGCCATATCACTGAAGAACTTTATATGACTCCACCACAGGGTTTTGATAAAGCATTGCCAGGACAGGTTTGCAGTTTTAAAAAAATCTTTGTATGGACAAAAACAGGCTTCCAAAGAATGGAATGCAGAGTTTACTGAGCATATAATCTTATATGGATTCAAGCAATCTAAACATGATCACTTCTTATTCATTAAGATGAATGCTCAGTATAGTTTGGTTCTACTGATTTATGTAGATGATGTTCTGATTGTAGGAGATTTTGAGATGAAATTCAAGTATTCAAAAGCTATCTACATGATCTTTTTACCATCAAAGATTTGGGAAATGCCAAGTACTTCTTAGGCATAGTGATTGCAAGATCTAATACTTGCATCATCTTGAGTCAGACAAAGTACATCACTAATCTGACCAGTGATCTTCATTTAACAAATAGTAATGCAGTGACAGCTCCATTGCCAGTTTCTTGGTAGGTTGAGGATAGCTTTTCACCCTTGATGCATGATCCAAGTCCTTATACAAGGCCTGATATCACATTCTCAGTTCATTAGTTAAGACAGTTTGTACAAAGGCCTACTGATCATCATTGGAAAGCTACACTACATATTGCTAGATACTTAAAGGGGTGTTCTACATATGGTCTATTCTATCCTGTAACTTTTTCAAGGTCTCTATCTGTTTACTGTGATGTAGATTGGAACACTTGTAGGATCACTAGAAGGTCAGTTACGGTCTACTGCATCTTTTAAGGTGATTCTCTAATCTCTTGGAAATCAAAGAAGCAAAACACAGTGAGCAAATCTTGTGCTGAATCTGAATATAGAGCAATATCCATGACAGTCTCAGAACTTAGGTGGATCACATTTCTACTCATTGATTTGCAGAATCAGTTTATGCTCCATATTCCTTTGAAATGTGACAATATTGATGCCCTTCACATAACTATAAACCCTGTGTTTCATGAAAGGACTAAGCATATGGAGATTGACTACCACTATGTAAGGGATGCATATCAAGATGGCTTCATTAATTCATTGCATGTCTTCTCTAATGCTTAGTTAACTGATGGTTTTACTAAGCTACTCTCACATGCTGTTGCCCATTCTTTATTGTCTAAGATGAGATTTTATTACTCACAGAATACTCATCTTGAAGGGGGGGGGGTGAAGAAATATACTACTACATATGCTTCTAAGGATCATAATGGTACTGAAGATCAGAAGAATCACATTCAAACTTAATCAAGTTCTGGTAGGAAATTTGAACTAAGTTGGTGTAAGGAGTTTTTGAACAGATCATCATTTTTTATCAGTTTTTAGAGCAATTTTCGATTTTGATAGTTAGTCCACTTGTGTAGTTTTTGAGTTAGTTAGTTTGTTAGACACTTAGAGCTTGATTCCTGTATATACAACAGTTGTAAACACTTTATTTTGTTAAGTTAATACAACTGAAATTTCCCACAGTTTTCTTCTATTGAACAATCAGTTTTAGTTCTCCTGATTTTAAGCTTATCTGAGCTTATTCTTGGTTTGATCAATTTCGATTTCTTCAACATCATTAAGAACTCAAACTGATGAAACATCGTATAGCCTTGTTTACGGATAAGCACTATAATACAAGAAAAAGTTGGTGTACCAAGTCTAAGAGGGATAAGATATAATGAGGAAAAATCAAGATGAAATATATGCAAACTATGATATTTTGGATGAGAGACACCAGATTACTAAAATTAGAGAGGCAAAGTCCAAGGAAAAATGGCTAGTCCTATAGTGGAAGGGTAAAAACACACGTTTCAAGGCATATGATCTTGTCCTACGCAAGAATGAAGCAAGAATACACAGAAAAAAAGGAAAACTTTCCAAAAGTGGGAAAGGCCCTGCAAAGTTGTAAAATCCCACTTATCATAAGAGTTACAAGCTAGCTAGGAGCCTAGGATAGATGCAAGTGAAGTTCTAAAAATATGGCATGTTGCCAATCTAGGGAAATTCTACATCTAGAATGCCAAGTAAGGGCATTTAAACTCGGGTTGTACAAAAGCCTTGGAATAATCAATGGAGATTATTTAGTTTATCAACATGAAATCATTGTGGAAGTGCATACATAATTGACAAAAACAACTATATAGACAACATCTACTCAAACTTTCTACCTCAAAAAACTGAGGCATCACTCTTTAACTTCAGGAGCGTGAAAACACATCACCCGTAACTTCATACAAAAATAAGGGAATACATCAGCCATTATTTATGTAAGCATGGGAACACATCACTACAAATACGCAACAAAAGGGAAGGCTACCTTAAATTTTGAAAGTATGGGAACACATCAACCATAACTTCATATAAGAGGGAACAATACCCTCTCATTCTAAAATCACGGTAACACAAAACCGGTAGTTTCAAACAAAAATAAGGGAACATATCACCCTTTATTTTTGTAAGCATGGAAACACATCACTCACAACTTCGTAGCAAAAGGAAGAAACACTCTCTCATTCTGAAAGAATAGAGAGCGCGTCACCTATAACTTCACGACAAAAGGGAATACCACCCTACCAATCCACAACCATGGGAATGAATCACCCATAAATTCACATTATAAGGAATAATCACACATTTACATTCCAATTAGGGGAACACCTCACATTAGGTTGGTAAAAAAATATCTATAGAAAATTATAATGAGACACGAAGCTACAACACTTTCTTGAGATTAGTATCATTTAAAAATAATTAGATAACATTTGGTGTTTGCAAAATATTCAAGAAGAAACATCTATCTAAATCCTGAATAAAACATGTGAATGAAAGGAAAAGGAAAAAAAATTATCCATCATATAGGTTATCGACATCCGCGACTACATGATGAACCAACCCCATCATAGTTAGCCTCATGATGAGCTTTCATTTCTACTTGATATGCCTCTTAAGTAATGGCGTGTTCATAATGATACTTCATGTAGAGATAAAAAAACATGACTAGTATGACCACTGATGTAGTTGACTCCTTTCAAATAATAATAATACCCATGATAAACTCACAACGAGTCCCATGCTTTTCAGGTACCTACGAATGTCCACTGGTTGGTTCCATGGAAGAAGCTCCAATACTTAAGTTAGAACAGTATCATGGTATATGTATATATTCATTAGTTCTTACTTATCTTCTATGGGCGCTTATTCTCTTTATTTATAATTCTTCTATTATGATCGTGGTCTGACCATTATGCCCTTATCTTAGGATCGTGTTCCTCTTTGTGTATAACACTTCCGGGTATGAGGCATCGTGGCCTCTTTGGATGGTAGTGTTTTCCGCTATATTCGTGACATTCAAGTTAGTGGTGTTGTTGTTCTTCAAGATTCATTGAATAGACTGACTCTCCAATGTCTTTTAACAAAGTGTCAACTTTGTGTTTCATGACTTTGTTTTTTCATTGTACTTTGCTAGCTTGATCGGGCCGGTCGGGGTCATGTAGGCCACCTAACTTCTTGTTTTCCTAGTTAGATTGTATTAGGCGGATCATGCATATTATAACCCCTTCCTCAACCATTAAGTCATGGAAATGGAGTGTGGAAAAAAACTGTGAGATCGATGGGCATGATGTAGTATCCATGGTGATGTATGGAGGCGAAGACAACATTGGTGAGTACTAGTATCGCAGAGCAGGTTAAGCGAAGTTAAATGATTTTGTGGGTGTAATATGTATGTTGAGCTTTCATATGGAATTGACTTTGTAGACACCGGGCGACTAATTATCATGATGATTGGTACTTGAAGTAAGTAATGTATCGGTAGGATAAGTGGTATTTAATATATCCATAATCTCGGGGGTTAGTTATTAATGGGTTGAAAATATGGGAATAAATTCAATATAAATTGAAAATTTTATGTTTTAATTAATACTAAGTGTGTTGCTCTATATCAGAGTGAGATGGTTATAATTCTCAACTAATTTTTGTTACTTTATAGAGAAGGTAATCGAACTTCTAAGAAGTTACTTTATGCTTCGTATTCCACGACTTTACTGTAAAAGTTTTTGGTGAGTTAGGGGGATCACAACTTATCGTAATTTTTATTTTGGTTTGTAGGTATTCTTTGCTCCTCAGAGGTAGAGTAACACATTTACAGTTTGCAACTATTTAGAAGGTAAAATTTCTCTAGGTTTGGGTCCTAAATTCCTCCCTTTTCTAAACCTTCTCATAATATAGTTATTGTGTATACTTAAACATCCTCTTTGGATACTAACCCTAGTAATGGTGGGTTACAGTAGTGAGGCTACCTAGAGTGACATACATGTTAACTTTGGGGGTCGTATTGGAGAAGCTCCTCATCATGACGATGGAAGTGCCTAGGTTGATATCGTTAACTAGGAGGATCTGATACAAAGGAGACTAACAAGGGTAAAATTGTTGACGGTAGTCGAAGTGTTTTGACTAAAAATGATTTAGATGTTTTGAGACGGAAATACCCATTTTTGGGTGGTTGGGAAAATAGGGTTCCTTATCCAGAGGAGAGATTATACACCCCTCTCTCCGAGTATATATATATATATATATATATATATATATATATATATGCATGAGTATCATCTACAATATCGGTTAACTATACTAGTTCTTGCATATGTTTTTAATGTATTTGAGACCTGTGAAATTGCTTTAATGCAGCTTCACCCCAAGGTATGGCTATAATTTCTGTTTTCAACACTGTGTATAATTAAGTTGGGGATTATTCATTAGACATTCATTTCAAAGTTTTAATCAGCTTTGCAAAACTAAAGAACAATGAGGATTTGTTCACATTTGATCCTAGTATCCCTGGGTTCAACTAGTTGAAGGGTTTCCTGGTAATTGTGGGGTATGGAAAAATAAGTATATGTTCATTAAGTATTCATCTAACGCTCATGTGCATGATGGACTAATGAAGTGCCTTTGAATAATCAATCCCACGGGGAGCAAAATTAATGAAACGTAGTGAAATTGTGAAGGCCCTAGTTACCTATTTTGTGAAACTGGATCGGCGTAAGGGATAGCGATGCTGACTTATAATCTTTTAATGGTTATGAATCTGTTTATGTTTTATGTAAAATTATTTGTGTTGATAAAGTTGATGTATTCCATACTAAGTTTTGTTATTCATTTATTTTGTTTTGTAGATATGTGGATTTGAGGAACTCCCATTAATAACCTTGTTATTCAGGATAATGATGAAGGTGAATCTGATAGGGACACTGATCTTAACCATTAGCGTTCAAAAAATATTGCAATGACACTAAAATGAAGGAAAAATTATTTGAAGGTTAGACTAATCTGGATGCCAGAAAAGAACATCAGCGTCGTCTTGCTCACAGCTTGTATAGGGTCTCGAAGTGGTACGCGGAAACCAGAAAGAGTGGGGGAAGCTGATGGAGAGTGATCCAAGTTGCAGACAACCCAGGTTCCTGGTTGAGAAATGCAGAAAAATGGTAGACAATGTAGGCGGTACATCGTCATCCAAAAAATATGCTGGTTCTAGGGGAGCACTTCCATTGACTTTGTGGCTATCAGTCTTAGTGCTTTTAAATGTATGTTCATTTATGATATCTGAACCTCTCTCTGTGATGCTGCTCACGCAAAACAAACTCCCCAAGGGCGCCAGGGGAAGAAACTCTGATGATAAAGTCATATAAAAATGTTAAATCTGAGTAATGAGAATTGAATGAATAGGACGGAAGAATACCTTGGTATTTAAAGGGGTTTATCCGAAAGAGATCATCCAATTATGCATGACTATTTATTTTCTTTGTAGAAATAGTTGTCTTACCATTATAGAGTTATCATATATTTGATATACCATAATTGTTCATGAGATGAAGGAGTCCTCGTACGAGTATATTTAGACTAGGATATCGTTTGTCTGATGAATGGGCTTTAGCCCAGCACGAAGTGGGATATGACCTTAGGCCTAAGCGTGGTATAGTGGTCCAACACTTGGCCAAAGGGGGCCCTCAGGTCTGATCCTTATTAATAGCCCTTGAGAGAGCCGAGAGTGTGGGTTAAGGAGATGACCATCAGTTCTCTCTTACAAAATTTTCGCAGGTTAGTTAAAAAACACTTAATTTTTGTCATGATGGCTCATTGACTTATCACTTTACTTGAGGTAAAGTATGTGAACTGTTTTAGGAAATGAAAAGTCCCTGAGTTATGATCACCTTTTCCCCATGCTTTTTAAAGTGGTTATTGAAGACTTCATTTCTCGAGGCATGTTTTTGGTTTCCTGGGGGTGCTATAAGAGAGGTTCCTATGAGTTTTCTATCCTTCACACTCCTCATATATTTTTCTATGAATAGCCTATTTGGCTATGCTTCACTCTTTATTCCCTCGTCATTCTTTTGTTGGGGAAGCCCCCGGAATCATCTCATAATTCTGATGATATTCTTGATGAAAAAAGGTTACGTGTCGAAGAAAGATGGGTTTATTTTATCCCCCTGAATTCTTGGTTTCGTTATTGGAAACATTTGTTGCCACGAATTCGAGTAATGTTCCTCGAATCGGCATTGATCTGCACTCCGCGGGGTTGATATAACAAGCCAACCTTTTTCATAGGAGAGCAGTTACAAACCCATGGAGCACTAGGATGCAAAGATAAAATTTATAATGTTGCTCCCATACTGACTACCAAATACTATAGACTAGCTAGTGACAAGTTCGGGATCATCCATAAAGATGCTAGAATTCAAAGGTTAACTATACAAGACTCACTATCGGTCGTCACTCCGATTATATCAAAAATATCTAGTGTGAGAAACATGGTTTTTTTTTGGGGGGGGAGGGGGTTATCTAAAAAGCTACTAATCATACAAAGCAAGAGAAAAACTATATTAAACTAAGCCTTGGGGTATTTGAGCAACATGACTGGTATATGACTTTTATCCTAGATTATATCACATACATGACATATAAACCTAACTTAATATCTATGTCACATAGTATGGTTGATAGTCAACACTTCCCAATGTCTATCACACAAAGGTGACTATGTTCATCATATCAACGCCACCTCCGTAATTGGGGAAAGTGCATCGTTTGCTCAAACCGAGTTACACTCATCTTTTCCCATAAAGAAATACATCCTGGGCATTCCACTATGGACGATTCTCCCTAGGCCTATAGAGGCAAAGGGATCAACATCTCGTGATGACTCTAGGGTAATAATGGTCACTACACTAAAACCTTAGTTTCTACAAACTATCATGCCTCACCTATCAGGATACAATCCATCAAGTCAAATTAGATTATGCAAATCGGAACGGTGGTCACTGTCTTATATGCATACACTCACATAGCTGAGGACTCCCAAACCCGCAACATCCAAACTGAACTCCCAAATGGGAAAAAAGACTAACATGATTCATGTTACATACAACAATGATGCATTAAAGAGTATAGTTAACATGCATCATTTCAGGAATGTAAAGAGAAAATAAAACATGATATTCATAAACATACTCCCTCAATCCCACTTCAAAGTTCCGAATATTTTTTTTGCACAAAGTTTAAGATGAGTTTATGTGGCATCTTTTTAATAGGTAATAACAGTGGACCCACATAAATCAAATGAAAGGAAAAGTTATTACCACATATTAATGGATAAATATAGAAAGATTAGAAATAGGAAGTTAATAGTGGGATGGATAAAACAGGAAAGCAAGAAGTTATTAGTGAGACAAATCGAAAAGGAAAGTGGGAATTTGTTAGTGTGACGGAGGGAGTATACGATAGGGAGACCTAAAATCTCACAGAATCTCAACCAAGTAATGAATAAAAATTAGATTCCCAAGTAAATAAACTACGCCCTAAACATTGAACCCAATTTTACCATTGGATTCAATGCTCTTGGGCACAAAACTAGGAAATACTAAATGAAGAGGGAAGGGTTATTCCCTTTCTCTCTCTATCTACTCATAGAATATAGGAGAACAAAATTACAATACTGAAGGCTTTCTCTCTAACTTCCAATCCTATTAGACTAGAGATCCTTAAATAGTAGGTGGGAAATAGGCCTTAAAGAGATCCAAAACCAACGGAAACCATAGCGGCCACATCGACAAGGGCCGTGCAATAGCACGCAGCCTGCGTCGCACGACTTATGCAAAAGCATACGGACCGTAGACTGAGCAAGGTTCCTGGCCAAATTAGAGGTGCAGCTCATGCAATTCCTTGTAGGCCCTGAACTGGAGTTGAATTCTTCATCTTGTGATGGCGCGACTGCACAGATGTCCACGGGGCGCAGACTGGATTTTCAATTAAAGGGACACGGCATGCGCCAGTACTTATCTTCACGACCATCTTGCTTGGCATGGGCCATGTAATAGTCCACATGCTATGCTAGTCTTCTAAGTCTTCCAGGCTTCAACTCATTCTCCTTGGTGCATTCCATCTACTAACAAGATTACGCGCGTGGCCTTTGGTCTACTACCATCCTTGCAAATGGCCTTCACTAAGTATACTTCGAAGTGCTTATGAGAAATCTAAAATAAAGCTCATAAAAATAGGATATAGATACTTGTAAAGACATAGCATCCATTAGATATAACTAATCTACAAAACGGGGGATTTATACAGGAAGATCAAGAAAGGTTATCTAAATCCCTTGTGATGTAAACATAATTAAACCTAAAAATCAACTATACAAAAGCTATTAACAGTTGCGCTAAATGCATTTAAGTAACACATGCTTCTAAAGTCACATCAAATCCCCAACACTTAGACCTTTACTAATCCTTAAGTAAACAAGAAAGAGCAAAAGCAGGACATAACATGCAAAGAGTTACCCAAAAAATCCAACATTGTTCCTAGACTACCCTAGTTTCCCCAAAGATGAAAGAATCTTACAACTCTCACTCCCCAAAGAAACTAAGATAACCTATCCAACCAACATACCAAATAAAAGGTGGAGTTCACAAAATATGAATGTGTGAAACTAAGTTACTCTACCAAAAGAACTTCCAAAAGACAATCAAAGAGAAACATAAGATTTTTTCATTTTCTCTCAATTTTTTCCATTTCGCTTAGGAGCCCTTTCGGGTTTTCATCCCAACATCCCATAATTTTTTTTTCTATTCAAGCTCACTTCTCACCTTTCTCCACACCATAGCGTCTAACTTTTGCATAGGTTTTTAAAATCTATTCGAGCCTTTCTCATTGTTTTCTAAGTCACCCTTTTGGGTTTTCGACTTAGCCGAGCATATTTTTTATAAAAAATTTATGTAGCACAAACTACCCCAAAGGTGGGCTTCATACTACAATTAGAATAAGAAAAACTAACTAACACCACACAAAGGAATTTTTCTATAACTCCTAAGTGTCTTACTACTCCTTCCCCAACACTTAAACCTTGCATTGTCCCCAATGCCTCATACAAAGTAAAGAATCACAAGTGGAGTAGGGAAAATATTAAGCACCTACCCTTGGAACCCCGAAGGGTCTGCTCTCATGCGCCTCGCCTCACGCCTTTTTCTCATCTCTTCTTGCCTCAACTCTCTGCTCTTATAAGAAATGAGGTCACGAAAACCTTCAAGCTTTGAGGCGTGCATTGAATATTTTTTGCGTGGATGTCCCATAATTGCTGCTTAATAACCGCTATGTTCCATACTTTAAAATCCCGAATGCCAAGACCTTCATTTTTTTCTAGGTGTACATAGCTTCTTCTAGGATACTTTATTCTCGTGCTTTCCTCCTCATAAGAACCTTTTACAAATTCCTCCCCATAAGAACCTTTTACAAATCTGTTCTAGCATATCCAAAACATTACCCTAAATGGTGAAGTATTATAACTAGAAACCAACAATGCCCTGAACCACCATTTTGATAAGACTTAGCTTTCCTGCATAAGTGAGAGTATGGCCCCTTAAAATTTTCAATTTCCTCATCCACCTTATCAAGGAGATTCCCAAATTAGGTGACTTTAAGCTTTCTCGAGTCCAACAGGATGCCTAGATACCTGATAGGGAATGTAGCTCAGGGAATGCCCTTAAAGCTTAAATATTCCATTATCCCAACACTAATGAACTAGGATTTTAAAGCATTAATAGCAAGGCCCAGTGTCTGTTCAAATTCATTCATAGATGACATTGGTATATGGATTGAGGATCTGTCAGCCTCAGAGAACAACATCAAATCATCTGTGAAGGATAAATGAGTAATCTTCAGATCTCCACATCTCAGGTGATACTTGAAGTGTTGTGAATATGCCTTTTTCTTCAGTAGCCCCGAGAAGTACTTAATGCATATGAAAAAAAGAGTGGGGATAATGGATCACTTTTCCCAACACCCCATTCACCTTTGAAATAATAAAAAAGACTCTCATTAACTACAATGGAGAAGGTCGAGGCTCTCACCATTCCATGATCATGTCATTGAGTTTTTCAGGAAACCCAAGGCCCATCAATATATTTTCCAAGAAATACCATGATACTGTGTCAAATACCTTCTTAAGATTAACCATAATCATGCATCTAAGTGATGAACGTGCTTTTCCATATCCATGGACAAATTCCTGCGCTAACATGACATTGTTTGACAGCTTCCGTTCCTTCAAAAAAGAAGCTTAGGAAGGTTCAATAAGCTCTGGGAGATAGTATTCAATTCTGATCGCAATAATATTTGTGATGATCTTACAACATAAAAATAGGCTTAAAATCATCAACCTTTGGATTACTAGCTTTTTTAGGAATGAGTACGACCAAGGTGTGATTAAGCCTCTTTAATAGTTTGCACGATTCAAAGAATTCCAATATTGAATCAGTCACATCTCTTCCAACAGCTTCCCAATGCTTCTTGAAGGAAGCAACCTTATAACCATCTGGGCTGGGATCCTTATTATCAGACATAGAGAACCGAGTTACGTATACTTCATGTCGTGTAATATCCTGTCCTAAAACCTCTCTGTCTACGTAGCCCAAAATATGTCCCAAGCGAACCCATCCTTGTTAGTGGAAACCCGAGGTACCTAGCTCCAAACAAGACTCTATAAAATTTCAAAAAAAGTTCTTCTTTCCTCGCATTGAATGTAACAATCCTGTTATCACTATCGAGAATAGCAAGGATGCCTGTGGCTTTTTTGTCTGCTAACAAATCATGAAAGTATATCATCCATTTATCTTCCATGGTGATATATTTAATTTTTCCTTTATGATAAAGAAAGTATGACTCGACCATGATAAAAATAAGGCATTCCACTTTAGTCTCCTCAACTCCTTGAGCTCTTACGCCGTGGAATTTAAAGTGTCTAAGCCTTTTAGTTCATCACTATACTCTTTTTATATTCTTTTTGCCTTCTCCATAATATGATTAAAATCCCTTTTACCAAGCTCTTTTATAGGCTTTTTCAATCCCTGTAATTTGTGACAAATAACATACTGCTTGAAACCATCAACTTCCGGAGCCCAATAATTCTCAACAATATGTTTGTAGTTAGGATGAACCATCCACATATTCTACATTCTGAAAGTTCTCTCAGTTGTATCAATTTCCTGCGTGGATACTACAAATGGAGTATGATTTGATCGATATGAGCTGGGAAGGATAGTGGTCTGAAGGGCAGCACCATACCATCTGTAATTAAGAAATACTGAGTCTAGTTTTTGACAAATGGTTAATTCCCCCACTATGCCAAGTGAGGTGGTCACCAATTGAGGGTGCATCCCTCAAGCCGCACATAGTACAAGTATCCTATAACTATTTCATTTGGTACAAGCCTAGAGCAACTCTACCCATATGGTCACTACTATTCAAAATCATGCTAAAATATCCTAGTACCATCCATGTAGTAGTTAATATCCCACCACATTCCTTCATTTTGGCCCACGGTGGCTGACGTTGCTGTCTCTCTTCACTATGCCCATATGTAAAAGTGCATAAAAATTCTACATTCAGTGACAAGATACGTACCTTTAAATGAATAAACTTCACCATTCTTTTAAAAACTTACACAATATATTTCTTCGGATCCCATATCACCAATGTTCAGGAGTTATGCCATAAACTGAAATTGTGAATGTGACTCTAACCCTTAGGACTTTTCATGAAAATAGCTAACATCCTAACATTCAACTTTGTTTCCAAAAAACAACACATACCTTGGATCATTTTCAGAGATGATTTCTTTGGCCCATCTCCTTTTGTCAAGGGTGTTAAGACCCTTGACGTTTATACATAATGTATTCATTTTGAAACTGAGGTCCCTTGTGGCTCTGTACCGCCACCTTTACATCATCTGCTAGAAGAACTTTGAGTTTCCTGAAAATCTCTCTGATATGGTCTTTGCATCGTAGGTCTATAATTGCTTATACTTCTCGTGTTTGCACCCTAGAATGGAGGATTGTATTAAGCACGACTAACTCCGGGAATTTTCTTTTTTAACCTTCAAGTGTACCATACTCTCTGGGATTTGTCCAGGCCCTTCTAGTTCAGCATTGTGGACTCCAAAGGGTAATGGTTTGTCTTCTCCCTGAACTTTGTTTTTTCTCATTTTCCTTTGGTGGTTGATCAACACTTATCGTGTGGTCCAAATAGTGTAATTGCTTCACTGTGAATTTCAATATTTGTTTTCTAGCTTTAGGAGTGGATTTAGATTTATCATAGATAGGCACATTAGTGACGACCACAGCTTACCCCAAAACAGGCTTGACCACATCACAACTTGGACCAATTTTTTTTCTTCTCAACCTACACCGCCTTCTTATTTCTGGCATCACGAACCTATTTATTTCTCTCAGCATGAAAAGCATCACAAACATCCTCAACATGAGTGTTTTGTTTGCACTTAGGACAATATGGCTTTTTAATTTTACTATATTTGAAAGCCTTAAATGCTTTTGCCCTTGCTTCAAAGAATTCATCGGAAACATTCATCAAATGGGTGTTTTCACCAAAATTCGGGCACCATGGATTATAGCATTCAAAAATGATCTTCTGAGTGTGAATCTCCCCATGTGGCTTGCGAAAACTTATTATTTCCCATGGTTTTTTATGTATATATTAGTACTAGGATCCTAGCATAATATCCCACAAGGTCACATGTAGTGTTATCCATCAAAATTGGCTCACCTAGTATGGACGCAATTTTCTCCCAAGTTTTTTTTTCCTGCCAACAGCTCTTTGAGAGATGTTCCATGCGCACCCAGATTGCCTTGAAAGCTATAATCATCATGCCAAATTTACCAGTTTTCGACAATGATTAACTTCTTCCTATTCAAAAAATGTTCGGGACCATGAAGAACCTTATCCCTCTCTTTAGTCGAATTGAATCTGAATATTAGGAAACCATTAGTAAAAGTTTGTACTGGACAAGGAACTGCCCATTTCGCCACAAGTAGATTGAAATAGCATACATCCCCAGAAAGAATCTCGAAAAAACCCCAGAAAGCCATAAAACGGTTTAACTTTGCAATTGAATATTTCTTAGAGCAAATTCAACCCCGGGATCATTATTCTGCTCACTAGCCAAATTATATTTTCCCATAAAAATCTCAGCATCAGTCCAGGCCATCTTCCTCTCAAGCAATAGATTATTCTATTCAACCGGTTTAACTGATGGATAAACCCGATCACCTGTACCCTCGCCCTGGTCAGGGAATTTCTTCTTGTTTCTCCCAGTATTCTTTTGGCCATAAGAAGTCCTTGAAGATTCAACCACATCCACCATTGCAGATAGAGAAAACACCAGCCCAACAAAAACACAAAAATTCTGAATAACGTATCGGAATCAATCACACAAGAGTTGACTAACGTATCAACTCGCACAAATCACATAAGATTCCTACTAACACATGATATAATGCTACTCAAAATTCATAATTTTTTTAAAAAATCCTCCCAAATAGCCTTAAGATGGTTAACAAGAGAACATGAATGAAGATAAAATCCGTCAAAAATTGCAAACTCATGGTTGCCGTGATCAGTGGCAGTGTGAAGCGATCAATGTGACTTTGACGGAAGATTTATCTACTGGAAAATCCCCGTGAATCACAAACCCTGGAGCTCCAAAATTCAGTCGTTGCTGGGTAGAGTTTAATTCAAAATTTGAACTGAGCCCTAACCGATAGTTAATTCCAACCGATTAAAGATAGCCAGAAAATTGATGATCCACCAACCTTGAAATCCCAGATGCAACAAGAATTCAATATTGAAGCTTGGCAGAGAAGAAACTAGGTAATGATACGAATCCAGTGATCACAAGTCCTTGGTGTCGAATTCCCAAACTAATAGATTTAAATCATAAATCCGATTCAAACCCAAGCAAGAAAACCTTTATACCATCGTAAACTTTTGTGGAAGAAATCATGTTTATAATTTGATGGAAAGTGATGAAATCCAACAGATTATGAACCTATGAAATCCTAGAATCCGATCTGAAGCAGAATGGACGAATCCGATTTCACTTCAAAGCCTGAAAAATCCTCTTGAACGTGAAGACCAAAAAATTTTGCCGCAAACCCTCTAGATTGGAAAGCCTCTGAAACCAAATAATTGGACCACAAAAATCCATAAATTTCACATAATATTTTTCGAATTTCAGTGAAGAATCCAAGAATCCATGATCTGCAATTGAATTATTTGAAGAAAATTGCTCACGATGTTGCAAGGAGAAGGTTGCACCTTTTTTTTCTTTTTTCTAGAGAGAGTTTACTCTCTACTCTTTTGAGAGCTTTTGTTATATGGGTTGATGGCTGATTTGACATGTCATGTCACATTATGCTTTCTTTGTTGCCTCTTGGGGAAACTCCTTCTTGTTGGGATGGTGTTACATATCCTGGGCCAAACGGCCCATATCTTATCAAATTGAAAAGATATGGTAGAGTGCTCAATGTTGACTAGGTGACTGGCAAAATCAAAACAAAGGAGTTTGAGAACGACGAGTGGCATCAAGAAGGAGATCAGAAAATGGTGGGATAAACAATGTCTTTTAGAAAAATAAGGAAAGTTAAAAAAAATGATAGAAATACCCCCAATTGATAATAGGGTAATTAACAAAAGAAAGCAAAAGATGCTTAGGGGGCGTTTGGTTTTGGGGGAATCAAGAAAATGAAAGTGAATATGAGATCTTGATTCCCTTAATTAGTGTTTGATTTGTTTTTTTTATCATTCCCTTTCCTCATTTCTAGTTTTACAATTCTCCCAATTGGGGGTATGATTCCCTAGTCTTACCCTGGGACTGGGATTCCCTTTCCCTCTCTGTATCCTTCCTCTAGTCTTCCATTTTTCTCTTTGTTTTCATAACTCCAAAACAAGATTATACTTTATATTTATTATAAAAATAAAAATTACAAAATTATGATTATACTTTCAATTAAAATATTAAAATATTATTTTTTGTATTGTATATAGGTCGAATTTAAATGAAACTACAATTTTTATATGAACTCTTTTTAAAGTAATTTTTAAACTTTATACTAAGAATAATATTTATATTATTTTATAATAAATATATTATTTTATATACATATATTATTTATAATTATATAATATAAATAATAATATATTAAATAGTAATGTTATACTTTAAATTAATTAAATTTAAGAAAAAATATTAATTGCATACGTAAAGAATAATATTATAATTTTACTTTTCAAGTTGTACATGAGTGGAATATTAATAAAATTAATATTGATATTGATGTGGTAATCCAACCAAGTAAGGCACCCGCTGTTCACTGGGAGGTCGTCGCCGTACCTCTCAAAGATACAATTTATAAGCCCTAAATGCTTACTAAATACAATTAAGTAGATAG
>JAULKM010110803.1:0-23097 GCA_032355605.1 Rubia tinctorum
CCTCCACCTCCACCTCCACCTCCACCTCCACCTTAACCACTGCCCACATCCCTTCCCGATCTAAGCCCACCGCCCACCTCCACCACCACCCACCTCCATCACCGCCCACCACCACCACCACCACCCACCTCCCACCACCCACTTCCATCACCACACACCTCCACCACTGCCCATCTCTCTTCCCGATCCTGCCTCCATCACCGCCCACCTCCTTTCCTGATCTAAGCCCACCGCCCACCTCCACCATTGCTGGCGATCAATCCCTTCCCGATCTAAGCCCACCACTGCCACAGCTAATTTTAATATGAGGAGATATCAAGAAAAAAGAGAGGAAGAGTAGCGAAGATACTAACTACTATGAGGAGCTATGGTGAAACAAAAAAGAATTAGGTGAACATGTACGTGATCGGCGATTTGGCCAAATTGCATAAACAAAAAGGAATTTAAACCGGGGTGTACGTGATCAGCAATTTGGGTGAGCAGCAAAGAAAAGCAAAATAAGAGGAAAGAAGATGTTTAAGGTTAAGGGTTTGGGGTATAATGGTCAATTCCTTTTTTTCTTGTAGTTTTTTCAATCAAATTCGGCCTTAAATTGCCGGAATGGTAAAATTGCACTTACATCAACTACCTAGGGTTATATTTGCACTTTCAATTATTAAAATGTTATAGTGGAACTTATGTGAATTAGATGAGGTTATAAAAGCACTTTTCTCAAATATTTATTCAACAATTATCAATTTCTACCTTTCACTTTTCTTTTTACATAAAGTAGTATTCATTTTTTTAATCTTAAAAATTAGTATAATTAAATAAATTTAAGTGAATATATATAGAGAGGTTCATATGAGTGGATACATAGGTTTGGAATAAGTACAGAAAATCAAATGAATTATGAAGAGAGATGAATTCTAGTACTCTATAATTAGTACTCTCTCCGTCCCAGCGGAATCTGCAGAGAGAGAAAATCTCTTCAAATTTCCCCTAGTGAAAAGACGCTTCTGCCCCTATTTTTTCCAACTCTCCCTCTTATTTGCTTCTCACTTTTACGCTTGCTTCTCCCTCTCGCCATCTGTTTCTCCTCGGCCGCCTATTTTTTGCCACCACCACTCATCTCCTTTTCCTCCTCCTCCTCCTCCATCTCCACCACCACCCATCTCCACCACTAAAATGCCCTCGCCTTTTATAAGACCCAAATGTGACTCTCCTCCTAAGCTAGGGTTCTGCCGCCACCTCCTCCTCAACCTCTCCCCCGCCCTCTCCGCCGTGCCTCTCGCACCTCTCTGAATCTCCACATTTCCTATGTCTCCCATTGCTCTGCCACTACTAATCGGGCCTTAGCCTCACGTTGCATCCCTGCCTCCCATCGCACCGCCGCCTCCCGTCACGCCTTTGCCTCCTGTCATACCTCCGTCTCCCGTTGCGCCTCTGCCTCTCATCTCGCATCTTGCATCTCGCATCTCGACTCAGAAAGTCACCCTCAAAATTAGGGTTCCGTCATCTCGCCTACACCTCTCTCCACATCAATAAGAAAAATCTTTCGGTTGGGAAGGAAAGAGAAGATTACAGGAAGAAAAATGAGAAGTTTACATGAAGAAGAAGGAGCTTAGAAGAAAGAAATAAGAACGACGACGATAATTTGGAGAGGGAAGAGAGAGTTCAGAAGAGGAAAGGAGAAAAAGGGTCAAGCGTTTGATTGGGTGGTTGGTAAAATTCCAATGTGAAATTTTAATCATTTAAGGGTAGTTATGTCTTTTAATGGGTTAAATATTTCTTAAAATGGAAAGTGTGCAGATTCCCCTAGGACGGAGGGAGTACTTATTATATCTATTATGAATCATGAGATAAAAATTAAAAACTAAATAAAAAACATTATGAAAAGAGTGCAAATCCAATCAAAATGCCATGTTTTTAACGTCTAAACACTAAGGCAGCCGTCACCTTCTCCCCTCCTCTTCTCAAAGGCTTTTCTTCTTGAATTTTCTTTTTCCCATCTCCCTATGATCATGGGGAGATGGTAAAACAATATTTTTATCAATTGATATTCTTTTAATATTTATTTTATTGAATAAGTATGGTTTTGGCTCCATATATTGTTATTGTTCTTTGACTTGATAGTTAGATTGTTGTTTTCGTGATAATCACTCAATTTAATTGTTCATGTCGATGTATTTTGTTCGATATGATTTTACAGATCGTGTGTTTCTCTTAGAGGAGTCATGTTTCTCGATTTGTGTTTTTCAGGGGCTTCCAATTTGGACAACATAGATCGTGTTTTGGATCAAGTGGTATTAAAATTGTTGAATATCCCTGCATGACCTAGTGATATTGATGCGTGGTACGCTCTTCTCTGCCAAGTGGTCATGATTTTTGAGAAAAGCGAGTTAACATACTTGAGGGCGATGTTATAGATTTATTGGATTGCTACACTGTAATAGTCCAGACAGTTAGTCTGGTTGACATGTAATTTAAATATCTTTGCAATAGATCAATTATTACTAGAGGATAGTTAGGTTGGATATCAATTCCACTCATTATAATTGTTGTTGAACTTTATTTCCAACATCGTTGAATGATTGATTAAAAAAAATCAAAATGCCATTCCCAAGTTAAGGAAAGAGTACATTTACACTTCAATCTACTGAATTATTACTTCAATAATAATACTATAATCATTTAGTGGATAGGATCATTGACTATTATCTTTATATTTTAATTAAAATGTCTAAATTGAGGGGTATTTTCCTCTATTAGTGACACACTTACTTATCTGAGATTTTTTTTATTGCACTTCCTAGTTATGGTAAATTTCATATTATTACATCCACTCATTTTACTTTTCCTTCTTGCAATTCAATTTCAATCATTCATTTAGCATCTCTTAAATTCTAACAACAAAAAATGATGTGTCAATAATAGAGACACGGAGGGAATATTATACTCCCTCCGTCCCAGCCATTTCTGCACAGAATCTTTTCATGGTCTCCAATAAACATGTTTGACTGTAAATATATGTAGCTACGGACAATAACGTCAGACAAAAAATTGATATTTAGAAACTACATGTGACTACGAGTCTAACCATATCTCATACGATAAAATTATTGTTCATGTACTTATTCAAATATATGGTCAAAGTTCGACATTTTTAACTAAAAAAGATTTTGTGCATATTAGATGGGACCGGGGGAGTAAGTCCGAGGTTTAAATTTCAAATTAGAATAAATAAAGATATATATTTAGGTTTTATTAATCGGGTCATAAACTTATAATTAATACATGTTGCATAATATTTTTATAATATTGCAATTAAAACTTTTTACCTTTCTATAATTCTAATTCAACCCCGTCTTTCCATATGCTTATGGAAAGATGGGTTTTCCCAAGATTTTGCCATGAATGTTACGGGATGATTATTATAATGGCATAAGTTGATTATAAGTACATATCTGGGTTAAGTGGAGTTCAACTTCTATTTTCTCACCCCTTGTCTCTCTAAAGACCACTCATTCTACTTTTAAAAAAACTCCTAGTTTACGCCGGGGGGGGCGGGGCCCACCGCCAACCGTCGGCGGCCCCTTACCCACACCCCACCCCCACCACCTCTACCTACGTTCCCAACCCTTCCCGGAGAGATAATTTTCGCAACTTACCCTGATATTTTCTCTTTATCGGTGCCTGAAGACAAGAGCGATGGTGGCGGTTCCTAGTGCTATACGTGATCTTTCCAGTGACGAGGTGCCAGTGGTGAGTCGACAAACGGTTTTCCTAAAGCCGCGGTGCTTGTCCACTGGCATTCTATTGGCGGCGGCCCAGATGCCGTTGCAGCAATGTCCAAATCCAACGGTCCAAGGAGCTGCATCGGCACTCCAGTCATCACAGTGTGCACCTGTGCGGTGAGGCCATGCCAATTTTGCATCGAAGATTAAAGATCCACCGGTCGATCAACTCGGTTTTGACTCATAGCAGATCAGGTCAACTCAGTAAGGCTCAGGTCAACTAAGTTCGAGTAAGGATAGTTCAGTCAGAGACCGATCCGGGTTAAATTTATCCAGGTCGGGTTAACTCGTACCCAGTCCATATTTCTCGAAGAAGATCCTCCTCTATGCAGCGAGACATCATCGCGACGACGATAGGTACTTTTGGATTCACTGATTTAACTTTGTTGTTAGCAACAAACAAAGTGTGTCCAAATTTCTATTACGATCTGGATGCGATAATTCTCTCCGACAATGTCAGGGTCATGAGGGTACTTTTCTTTGTTATTTTCCTGTTTTCCTTTTTAGTTTTTTTTGAATTAAAGTATTAGTGGTAGGAATTGTCTCTGTCAATATTTGTGTTTAGGCAGTCCTTGCCCAGTAAAACTTAATTGACTTTAGATTTGATATCCAAAGAGACTGTAAGGAGAAATCCAAATCAGAATCGTTAAAACAACATACTTCTGGCGATGCTCTTTTTTCTTCTTCTGAGGATTCAAACAGATATGTAGAACTCAATCCATTAGGATGTTCAGGACAATCATATCAATTGAATTAGTCTCTAAATCATTTATTCGGTATCCTTTAAGGATGTTTAGTCCAATCATATTGTTAATTCGATTAAATTGATCTTTAGATAATTTATTCGGTATCCTTTTAGGATATTTAGGCCAATCATATTGTTAATTCAATTGAGTTGGTCTTTAGATCATTTATTCGGTGTCCTTTTAGGATGTTTAGGACAATCATATTGTTAATTCGATTGAATAGGTCTTCTGATTATTTATTCGGTTTCCTTTTAGGATGTTTAAGCCAATCATATTGTTAATTCTATTAAATTGGTCTTTAGATTGGTTATTTGGTATCGTTTTGGTTTCGAGTTAGAGATAATTATGCTTATTTTAAGTGAATCCTAAACACTTTCTGTTCAGAAGTGTGGATGGACCATTTTGGGTGCATTTAAATTTGATGCTTGATTACTGTGTTTGTTTTTGTTTGGTGATTTCGGTTTGATATTACTAGACATATACGCAGTGACAACCACTTATCCTTGATGTGCCCTTCTTATTGTCTTTTAGGTCATTTGGTTTGAATTGTAACATTTAGTACTATTACTCCCTTATGCATCATCTTGCTGCCACTAAGACCTTAGATTGAAATTGTAATATTTCGTTAGTGTCTTTGTATAAATGAGATTATCTCATAGCATGACGTTCAATCAAGTGTAGGTCTTTTGACCAATCTGATTAATGGAAAGAATTGAATTCCCAAATATTCTCGTCATTGATGATTTTTTTAATAAAAAAAGTACATATCTTGGGATACAGATTGATTTTTAAAATACCGAAATCCCTCCACAAATCTAATTCTAGTCATGTAAAACCACTATTAGGGATTTTATTGGTTGAATTCTTCGCAGTGTGCGATCCTTCTAGAAAGTCTAGAGTTTAAAATTTGGATGTTTTCGTATAATACTCCCCACATTATTAAATCTCTACCAAACCACTAAAATATTTAAATATATTTGTCTACTCTTGCCTTCTTAAGAATATTTCTAAATATAAAGTCTGAGTAAAGACGTCATGTTCATAAGTTTATGAACAGATGAATTATTTTGTAAAATGGATTTTTTTTGTATTTAATGAAAATGAACTTTTTAATTGTAATTAAAAGAGTGGTTCTTCTTTCCAGTTCTTCTTCTTCTCTCTCTGCAACATGTCTCTTTTTCTCTAGCAATTCACTCCTCTCTGGCGATTTCTCAGCCTGTTCTCCTCTTCTCTGGCAATTTCACGTTTCTTCGTCTCTTCCCACGTTTCTCCACCCCTTCTCCACGATTCTCCGGCTGCTCATTTCTCCGATTCTTCTCCGGCATCACTATTTTTGTTTCTTCATCGGTTGTTCATCGTTAGTAAGATGAGCTATGTCGTATATCTAGGGTTTATTTTTGACATTATTATTACATAATTTTTTTCATTTTTCAGATTTGGTATGTTCTTTGTTTTGTTGAGCGTTAGATAAACATCGTTTAGAATGTTTTAAGTTTCTACGTGCATTCTTTATGTGATCTGATTTTGAATTATCATCTCGTTGTTACAACAAACTTGTTGATTGTTCATATTGAATTACGAGCTGCATTCGTTTACCTATATGTTGCAACTATTATTATTCAACGCGTACCTGTTAGTTGTACTTTGAATGACCTTTTTCTTCTTGTTTTGCTGATCGTTCGTTTTGAATTCCGAGTTGCATCTATTTACTTATATATTGCATTTGTTAGTATTCAATGCGTACTTGTTAGTTGTAATGTCTATGACCTTTTGTTTTCATTTATTTTTAATTTTATATTTTGAATAGTGAGTTGCATCTGTTTACTTATATCTTGCATTTGTTAGCATCTCGTGTGTACTTGTTAGTTGTGTTGTGTATCACTATTTTTTAAAACAAAAGATGTTGTTGGATGTTCATTTTGATTTAGGAACTGCATATGTTCACTTATATATTGCATCTGTTAGAATCCAGTATGTACTAGATAGTTTTACTGTGTTTGAATTTTACTTTCATTGTTGATTATTGTTCGTTTTAAATCAGAAATTGTACCTGTTTGCTTATATGCTGCAACTGTTAATATCCAATGTGTATGACTTTTTGCAAGAGTTGGATCTAATTTTTTTTGGTTTTCACTTTTAAAGAATCAGACAACATTGAACATTGGACTCCACAAGACGTTCCGATATGAGGATGATTCATATGAAGATGACACTGAACTTGAATATTCAAAGATGATCACCCTTTTGAAGATTAATAATTGAATCATTGTATTAGAGAATGTTAGTTAATCAAGATAGGAATACTGTTGTAATTGTAAGTTCCCTAACGGAAGATTTCTTTCACAAGCACTTTATCTTCCATTTTGTTTAGATGTTGAGAGCCCCTCTCGTGTTTGAATTTGACAAAATTTTCATGTTTTTTAATACTAAGTATGCAATACTTTACATGTGTTGCTTTCACGCCGGAAATACTTTCTGTGACTTCTCTTTGATTTAAATCAGGGAAATCGGCTCATGTTTTTTAAACAAACACATGGATTGATGTAATCAGTATATATTGTAAGGTATTAAATGCAGTGCATATGAAAATGTAAAAAAACTACAAAATTATGCGACCTCTGTTGTGTATACTATAAGAGAGTACTAGTTGTAGCTAACATATGCAAGTTTTAACAAAACATAAACGATTTATAAGGTAACTTATGCACCACCTCATGGCAACGTTTAGTAATTTATAAAAGGAATTGATAGTTCTAAAATTATAGGCGTGTTTTTAGTTAAATAATACATGTTGTAAAGTAATTAATGCATAGTTAATATGAAAATTTTAAATTGTGAAATGTTAACTTAACTTACACATGATATCCTGGAAAAATTTCATAATTCATATTCATATCTTTTAAAACAAGTGCATGTTTTAATAGAAATGATACGTACTATAAGGTAACATATACATAGTATATACGAAACTTTTTAGTAGCATTTTGTTTGTTTTTTTGAATATTTGCCACATGTTTTATACATGTTCTTAGCAGCAGAATTTATACAACAAAAATTTCAACAACAATATCATTCACATCGAACACAATTGAATAGCATAACCTCAATCGGATGTGAAGAATTACAATACAATTGAAATTTAGTTTTAATCAAATTTGATCAAGTTGTTTCGATTAGATATGGAACTCGCCCCCTTCTCCTCTAGATGTGGACAGAATTTTGCCGGACACTAACCGGTAGTTTGAAGAGCTCATTGGGAAAAAAATGCACCGATCGGAAAAAGATTTGGTCGGCTGAGAGAAGTTAGATTCGCAGAGAATGGAGATTGAAGTTTGGGAACGAGATTGAAATTTGGGAATGGAGATTGAAGGAAGAAGAATGAGAATGGAGAAGTTGCAGATGATGGGCTGCATGTCTCATGTGGGGAAAAAGGGTTTTTGTATAATTTGCGTTAATTGCAAATTAATCCCTGACCTGATCGTAATCTTATGGACATGCCGTCTGTAAAAAGATCCACTCTTAGAATATTTCTTCTACAAAAATAGCTTTAAGAATACTCCAGGAAACTTGAGAAGATGTGAGATTTTGTAGTAGTAGTGAATGTAGGTTGACAGATACATAGTGTTTTTCCTTTAAAATTATTCCGTAGATTACTAACTCAATTTTCACTTGAAAAAATTAACTTTAAAACACACAGTAGAATTATAGTTATTTAAAAAAATGTTTATATAACCCTCAGATCTTTACTATGTGCTAATTTAATTCTCAATTTTTTGAAAGTGCTAATTTAATCCTAGTCTCACCTAAAAAAATTTGGTCAAACGTGAGTTTTGCCAGACGGAAATGAAAAGTCTGATTTGCACCTTGAAAAACAAAGAAGAATGGGTTTTTTATAACCCTAAAATCTTTGATAAGTGTCAATATAACCTCCATTTTTTATTTTAAAAAAGTGTTAATATAACCCTGGCCTCATATGAAAATTCTGTCATTTGTGATCTTTGTAGGAATAAAATGAAATGATTGATTTGCCCCCCTTTAAAAAATTAAAATTAAAATTAAAATGTTTAATGACCGTTTTGCCCTCCCAAACCCTAAATGCCATATCCCCCATTCCTTCTCATTTTGGCAATAGAGGTCTTTACCGGCGCTTCTGAGTATTTCTCTTCTACAACCAAACCTTCATCAACGAGCCATCATGGAAACTTACAAATTCCCTACCGAAGTCCACAAATTCAGGGATTCGACATCTGAGTGTTAACAATAATGAGATGAAGTAAAATAAGTGTAAAAATATTTCTGATCCAACCCCCAATTTTTCATATAAGTGCTGATATAGCACTGGAATTTTGTTTATGTTCTAAGAGTGTGGCCCGCTATTGGGGTAAAACAGTCAAAAATATTTTAAAAATTTTAACAAGGTATTTTGGCCATTTTTAATCAAGTGAATGTAGAAATTTGACCAGTCAACCCTGGTTTCGGTGAGAGGGTTATCTTTTCACTTTTGAATGCCGGTCGTGGGTATAAGAGAACTTTTTTAAAAACCGGGGTTATATTGACACTTTTCAAAAAATTGGGGGGTTATCTAAATATTTTTCCCTATAGTTTTAGAATTTTTTTGCAAGCACTGTTGTGAAGAATTTGAATTCCAACTTGTACGATAACAAGAATACCAGTCCTAACAAACTCGGATCACAAAATCTTGTTTTAGCAAGCCTAGAGTTTAGGCAGGGATCATTATGCAATTATTAAAAAATTTGATTGAGATCTGGTTCTTTTTAAAAGTTGCAAATAAATTTGGGGATCTATTGTTCAATTGTAAAAAAACTTTACATATATACACCAAATTTTCCCAACCACCTCAGCTCCCCCTCCTTCCCCCCCAACCGCCACACTGCCGCCTCCTTTCCCCTCCAACCGCGCCTCCCTTCACAACGTCAAAACTAGCCTCGAAAAGCATGGATCCACCGTCTTCCTCGGCTCTAATCCTCCGTCAATTGCGCTCCAATCCGCCACTCGCCATCCGCCTCGCTCTGAGTTATCGTCTGCCACGCTCTAAACCGTTGCCCATTGTCCACCGCGCTCAATCTTCCATTCATCGTTCGCCATGCTCCAATTCGACGTTCGCTATTCTCCGCCTGCCTCACTCTGATCCTTCGTCTGCTGTTTTCCACGCTCCGATCCGTCGGCTGTTTGCCACGCTCCGATCCGTCGGCGATAAGGCTGCAGTGCTGAGTGGTGGTTCAAGTTTTTTAGTTGATGACGTTGAGCAAATTTTTAGTGATATTTATACGTTTATGTTTAGTTTTGTTGATGTTTATGTTTTTTTGTGGTTGATGTTTATTCTATACTACTTTCAATTGTTTGTTGAAGTTTATTTCATTGGATGTTTATATAAGTTTTTTTAGGTTATTGTATTGTTGATGATGGTTAATAATTTTCTTGTGATAGTTGTACGTTTTTATCATTGTTGTTATTGTTTATGCTCATTTAGTTGATGTTTATTTTTTATAGTATTTATACTGCTTTCAATTGACGTTTACATGTAGTTTATTGAGATTTTTGCTCAGAAGTTGATATTTAATTTGACAATTTCAGATTCAATTTTGTTTTATGATTTTCAGTTTATGTTTTGTTAATTTATTTGATGTTTCTTTAATATATTTCGCAATTTGTAGTAGGAGTGGAGATGTGGAGAAGAATTGGGGAAAGGTCCACGAGGAAGAATTTGGGAAAGGTCTCAGGGAAAGGTCCTTGGGGAGTGGGGAAAATGTGTGGAGAAGAATGGGGGAAGAATTGCAAAAAGGTCTCTCCTAAACTTTAGCCTATCTCATAGGATATCATCTCAAATTGGATATGATAGTACTTTATTTCATAATTACCATTCCTTTCATTTCTCGTTGTACAAATTAATGAGAATAATTGGCTTACCCAATTGGTAGCCCTGACACTTTTTATATATGAATTATATTTACATGGAAAAGTCAATTATAACCTTATACCCTAATACACCCCCTCAATATTTACGGGGTGCAATAACAGACTCACTAGAAAAATGTTTAGTGAAAAATATTAGCAACCTATAACTGTGTAGGAACATATTTAACTTGAGAACCTCAATGTGCAACCATTTCACAAAGAAAGTGGTAGTCTACATCAATATGCTTGCTACAATCATGATGAATTGGATAAGCAGCAAGATATGTGTAAGAAAAATTATCATAATAGAGAGTAACAATGTGAGCCCCCGACCTTAATGAAGTTGTATGTATGTAATAGTTGAGCTTAACCGAAAATCATATTCTCTTATCTGCTTTCTTCGACTATTTTCGGCTATAACTCCAACCTCGACAAGAAATTTTAACGTAAAGTGAAATGAAATGAGATAAATAAATAAATAATATTAGCGATAATAAAGTATTGACCTATTTATAGTATTCTTTGAGAAAGGAGAAATAAATAATAGTACGAAAGTTGGATATACAATTAATTGAAAGAATAATAAGATTAAGTCATTAAAAAATTATGAATTGAGTCATTAATTAAATAGCTATATTATTATGATTTTGAAATAAAACCACGTAATATTTGGATTACATTGGAGATTAAAATATTGATGGAATTTAAAATTTTAATTAAATAGGTATATAATTGTTTAAATTCGGTAATAAAACCTTGTAAAATTGAAATTACAGTTGAAACTATAGTATTGACAATTTTTCACCATTTAAAGAAAGGAAAGAGTATTAATAATAAATAAGAAAATATTTATTATATACACATTTTAATTAAACATTAATTAATTAAAAAATCAAATAATTGGCAATATGGCTGAAGCCATTTGTTTTTGTTGTTTGCAACCGTGTGCCCAGTATTTAGTAGCCATTTGTTTGTTTTGACATTATGCCCCAAGGCATGATGAATCACGCCCAAACATCATAATTACCAAACCTAATAATCACAAGACATAATAATTAATCCAAGGCAATAGATTCATGAGATGGCAAGAAGCCATTTGTTTTGTTCTTGAATTGTGTTGAATTCAAAGCAATTGAATGGTGCATAACAAAGAGAAGGAGAGTTTAAGTCGGCCAATTGCTCACCGACTTAGCTCTATATATATATATATTGGGAGGGATTGTTTCTTCAAATCTTGAAGAAATCATTCCCTCTCTTTTCTTTCTTACAAATAAAATACAGGAAAATTTAGCTGTTTGGATAGAAACAACGGAATTGTGCTAATTCCAAAATACTGAAACTACGTTCAATCCGGTGAGTGTTTTCATCGCCCTAGCACGAATTGAATTAAAATTTATGATTACATGCTATTTTATGTCTGGTAATGTTAAATGTGTTATTAGAGAATTTTATATAATGCATGAAATGTTTATGAATATTATTCTCTCTTCATGTTTATCGTTTTGCTTCATAATAATTAAGCACGACGTGTACTTTATCATATTGTGCTTAATTATTGTGATACTGTGTGAAATTGATTATTGATTATATGTGGATGACCGGCTTGTACTTTATCTTGCTGTGTCAAATTTGACTGCTTGCTACATGACTACTTGACTGTGACTGATTAACTATGTTTATCGGGGTCCCCGACGTGATTGGAGTTCGGTCTAGTTCAGCGGGGAAATGGTATTGACCGGACCGTACGACTAGATCGGCTACTCGTGGCGTTTCTGGTATGCTAGCATAACCAACGGTTACTGATACGAGCTCGTAACTGAACATATTAGGCGTGGTTGACGAATATGGATTCCTGGATTTGATAGCATTCGGGCGCTACTGAAAAGGTTATGTCTTGTATGTTAGTCAGAGTTGCCATATAGGTACTTGACTGCAACTTGGCATTAACCACCTGTATCCTTTTACCGTGTGCTAGGATCTATGTGGCTATTTGCTTTATGTGATCACTAAATTTAACTCGGTAATTATTGGTGATGGAACCTCACTAAGCAAGGAGATTACTCTAGTTTAAACAACTCTAACAGGTGTAACTGAGCAGTTAGAATGAAGTGCATTGTTGCCTTTACTTCTTTTGGGGAAGGATCCTGGGCGAACCTTAGAATATTTTGGTTTAGGATGTATGATAGTAATGTAAAATTGGTCCTTACTGGATATTTTAGAACTTTTGTCTGTAGTTAAGTTAAAACTCCTGTTTAAAATTTGTATTAAAACTTTTCACTGTAATAGTAACTTAGATTTTGGATTTTCTAAATTTCTTTTGCATAACTGTATTTGCTCGTTACTGCATTTGAGTAATCCAACCAGTTGGATTATGGTAACGCGTTTAGGTCCGACCCGCAACTTGCGTTGAGCAAGTGGGTCCTGTATTTGGGGTGTTACAAGTAGTAGTTAGACTGAGCTTCTATAAAGCTCAACATACCCTTTAGAGGAATGGTATCTTAGTAATATATCAATTTAGAGATACTTCAGGGCAGTATCAATACTTTCTTCCTCATCTCAGATTCTACTGTCCCGGTTTGCAATTCATTATTTTCTTTGAATTCTTGTGTAAATTTGGATCAATTAGCTCGATTATGACAAATGTAGTGCGGATAGTCTAAGGGTTCTGACATGGGTCGTAAAAGCCCTTGTTTGTTATATGGACTGGACTTCCTTTTCAACTCTTACAGCCCAAATGTATATACTTCCTATGTCTCACTAAAACTTGCTTAATTGCTTTTTCAAAATCAATTTTGTAAATTTTGACCCAAAATTTCAGCATATATATAATAAAGATATCATGTGAGTTACTATTAGATTTATCTAAACATCTATCAACTTTATATGTAGAACTACTATATGTAGTTAAAAATATTAATTCAACGGTCAAAATATGATCATTGAAATGAAAAAAAAACAATTAAGAAATTTTTAGTGGGATTAAGAGGGAGTATTTTGGACAAAAAGTGTAGAAGTGGATAAAAACTCTACCGAATTCAGTTCGAACATTTTTTTTAAAAATTACCTAAAAGCAACTAAGTTATATATTAACATAACTTTCTTAACCTCTTGGAATGATTGATTTTTTTAAAAAAATACTTTTAATTTGATCCTTACATTTATAAAATATTTCTATTTCTCCATACTTCGTTGAATCACATCAACTCATCTAAAAGACCGAACTAAAATTAAGTTCCCCACGGAAAAGATAACAACGGATTACCAAACTTTAATGAATCAGTAATTAGTCACATTTGGTAATAAAAGTGCTGTGCAAAAGAGTGATACCGAAAGTGTTTTATAAAAGTATACGCTCTATTCCACATCACGTTGTTCATTTTTAGCACTTTGTAACATGAGTAAATAATGTAGGCATTTACATACAAATTTATAATACAATTTTATCTATTTTAAAAATAATGTTCACATATTTTTTCAGTTCTCAAAATACATCATTTAATATAATGTGATTAGTTATATATATATATAGAATGCTAATATTTGAATAAAATATACATTATAATAAAAATTCTCACAATATTATTAAACATTTAAAATTACTCATTTTAATTTCTAAAAATAAGTTTTAAACACCACTTTAAAACAGAGAGAATATATTAACATAATTATAATACTATACTCCCTCCATCCCAGAGAAATTGTCACAATTTCTATTTTCGTCCGTCCCAAAGAAATTGACATAATTCAATTCTTACCTAAAGTGGCAATAAATGAGCTTATACATTTACTATATTATCTCTAAAAAAGTTAATTAAATCTACTAGTCAACTCTTCCATTACCAAAATATCATTCCTTTATTTCTCATCAACACTTCCACCTCATCTTGCATAAAATACTGATCCAAGAGTAATTGTACCAATTTCTATGGCACAAAGGGAGTATTCAAAATCTCTCCATCACTCATGATGGGTACAATATTGAAATCCACCTCATCCCCATCGGGTATTATATAGTGGCCATTGTTGACATAGAAATCTCTCTCTAGTACTAAGGGTAAAAACACCATCTACTATGTGTACTTTTCATCTGATTTTTGAAGCTCGATCCTGGTGATTCCTGGAATCTGCCTTTTCCACTAGGAAGATCAAGTAACAAAAACATATGGAAGGGAACCAAACACAACCATCAGTAACAATCAGAGGATAGGGTACGTGGAGAAGATCTAATGAAGAAAATCGAGAAACAAGCAAAGGAGCGGGCCTCAAAAGCATACTTTTCAACAAGGATAAGCTGGATCTAAGGAGCAACAGTTATGAGGAGGTAGGAACATCGAAAATGGAGGTCAACCAGGGAGAAAAAAGGAACAAAATAAGGAAAGCCACTAGAAAGTTGAGAGAAAACTGAGCTGAAATTCTAGCTGAGGTGAAGAAGATCAAGAGCGCAGGATGCTAAAGCCAAAACATGGAGATCTGTAGTCATTGGTGAAGAAAATGAGGAAATCAAGTTTGTGTAACCAGTTGATATTGAAGGCTTGGTGATGGGAGAGATAACAGAAGATGATGTTCAGGAAAACATCAAGCAGTGAGAGACAACTGTAATCTGCAAAGTTCTGGGTAGTAATTCCCCCTTCAAAGTCATGGAAGGTTTCTTTTACAGGATCTGGGGTCAAAAAGTCCATAAGGTATGGCTTCTGAAAACAAGTTTATTTCTTGTTAAATTCCATACACTAGATCAGAAATCTGAGGTGGTAGAGAAGGGTATCATTTTCTTTGATGGTAGGTCTGTCTTAATTCAGAATTGGGATGAAAAATATGATGTAGATGAGCCTAAGTCTGTTCCAGTATGGGTGAAAATGCCAGGATTACCTCTGAAATACTGGAAGCCAACTATAATCAGTAAAATCCTAAGTCCTCTAGGAAAGCCACTGAAAATGGATAGGATGACAAGGGACAAAGATAGACCAGATTATGCTAGAATTCAGGTGGAAGTAAAGATCAGTGATTCAGTTCCATATAAATTGCTTTATTTGAATGAGAATAAAGTAATAGTGAGTCATGAGATTACCTTTGAATGGAAACCAGTCAAATGCAAAACTGTGACTTGATAGGCCATGAGGAACATGAATTGAGAAAGGGGAAAGAAATGAAAAATAAATAATAAAGAAAGATTTATGTACCAGTGAGAAAACTTGAACCAGAAAAGAAAGAAACAACTGAGAAAGTTCAGGAGAAACAGAAAGAAGGAAAAAGAAAAGAATAGATGGAGGAATTCAGGGTGGTTGGCAAAGGGAGGAGATCCATAAAACCAGTGGGATTGAATGAGGAGACGCAACTGGAGGAGAACATCAGGGGATCAAGTTCAGGTAATAGTTTTACTTTACTTACTGATCCTCCTGATGAACAATAGTATTTTAGTCTGGAATGTGAAAGGCCTGAATAATAGTGATAAACATAGAAAGGTGTTAAAATTTTGTATGCAAAATCACATTGGTTTTCTAGGGATGCTAGAAACCAAAGTTAAACAAGAAAAAAAAAGTGTGGAATAGAATTGGACTAGGTTGGGAACTGAAAACCAATAGTCTGATTGCTAATGGAGGAAGGATATGGCTGGCATGGAGGACTGATTACTTTGACATCAAATTAATTAGTATGGGAGATCAGTGGATAGATGCTCAGGTGGAAAACAAAAGCTTGAATCAACAGTTCTTTATGACTGTAGTATATGGACAGAATGGAGCTGAAGAGAGGAGAACAATGTGGAATCATCTTGCAGGACTGGATAGAGAAGATTTTCCTTGGGCAATTCTGGGGGATTTCAATTCACCACTTGACTTGAAAGACAGGGAAGGAGGTAATGAGGTTAATAAAAATGAGACACAAGACTTTAAAGACTTGCTGGAACAAAAAATGATGCTGGAGATGAGATCAGTTGGTCCAAAATTCACCTAGACAAACAAAAGAAGAGAGGAGGAAAGGATACAAATCAAGATTAACAGAGAAATTATAAAATCAAGAATGGATTAAAGTATTGGAATCAGCATATTATGAAGTTAAACCACATAATATGTCTGATCACCACCCGCTAATACTCCACTGGCAAGAAGCAGAGAAGATTGGGAAGAGAAACTTTAAGTACTATAACATTTGGAGCATGTCAGACCTATTTTTGCCCACAGTAAGAGCATTTTGGAGAACAGCAACAAGCATGGAAGATGTAGAAGAGAGGTTAGAAGAATTGCATAAACCACTGGAGCTTCTAAACAAAAAGGAGTTCTCAGAAATTGGTAAAAGAGTTGGTGAAGGTAAGAGTAAATGGGAGATTGCACAGAATGAGCTAAATGACAAACCAAGTGATAAGAAGTTGCAGAAGAAGGAGAATGAAATCAGAAAGGAACTGGACAAGATGGAAGAAGCAGAATATTAGTACCTGCAGCAGAAAGCCAAGATCCAGTGGATGCATGAAGAAGATAAGCCTACAAAGATGTTTTATGCAGCTATGAGAGCCAGGCAATATAGAAACCACATTGTGAATATTAGTATAAATGGAGAACAGGTTGCTAATCAGGAGCTGATTGAGCAGCACTTGTTAAAACATTTCCAGGATCACTTGGGAAAGAAAGGAAAACTAAAAAACTGAATGTTGATCTGGTTAGTATGGGGAAATTTCTGAGTATACATCAATAGGCTAAACTGATTAAGCCAATCTCTGATCAAGAAGTGAAGAAATCTTTGTGGAGTATACACATTTTACAGCTTTGTGGAGTATACACACATGTAAAAGTCGTGGTAAAGATGGCTTCACAAGACATTTTTTCAGGACTACATGGGAAATCACTGGAGCTAGTTTGATAAATGCAGTTAAGAGTTTTTCAAGGGTGAAAAAATACCAGATCTCCTGAATGAGGCAATTGTAACACTAATCCCTAAAGTTGATAATCCTCATAAATCAACAGAATACAGGCCAATATCTTGTTGTTCAGTGGTGTACAAGATGATTACAAATATTATATGTGCCAGAATGGGGAAAGTATTACCTGATATAATCAGTGTAAATCAAGGTGCATTTATAAAGGGGAGAAACATAGCTCATAACATCTTGTTAACACACGAGTTACTGCACAAATATAATATGTGAGGAATGAAAGCAAGCTGTGTAGTGAAAGTTGACATGAGCAAAGCTTTTGACTGTATAAGATAGGATTTTCGGATTGATTGGCTAAGGAAGTTAAAATTTCCAGACTTGATGATAGACTAGATTCAAAGAAGCACAATGGATTCAAAATTCAACTTAGTCTTGAATGAAAGAATGACTAAAGCCTTTGAAAGGGAGAAGAGGGGTAAAGCAAGGGGATCCCCTCTCACCCTTACTATTTGTAATTAGTATGGAGTACCTTATAAAGATGCTGAACAATGAGTATAAGGAGAAGAGGATCAACTATCATCATAGAAGTAGCAAGGCTGGAGTGCACTCATTGCTCTTTGCTGATGATATCTTGATCTTTTGTGTTGCATATCAGAAATCAATGAAGGGAATTGAGAATTGCTTGAATCATTTTATGGAAGTTACAGGCCTAGCTATCAGTGATCAGAAATCTACAGTCTACTTTTCAAGAATGGAAGAAGAGGATAAACAATTGTTAGCTAATGTTCTGAATGTTAGAAGAGGTAAATTTCCAATGAAATATATGGGAGTACCTCTATATAATACTAAATGTAGGAAGAATGATTGTGATCAACTGGTGGAAAAGATCAGAAAAAGGTTAACCAGTTGGAACTCAAGCAGCATGTCTTATGCAGGTAAAGTACAAATGATAAATTCTGTTTTGCTAAGTATGACTGGTTATTGGGCTAGCATACTAAGCATTCCCGAAAGCATCCATGAGGTAATTGTGAAGATCTACAGGAGTTTTCTATGGGGAAGAGAGGAAGAAAAGAAAGGATATAATCCAGCTGCTTGGGACACAATGTGCAGAAGCAAATGTGGAGGAGGGATATGACTAAGAGATCCCTCAGTATGGAACAAGGCTTCTTTGTTAAGAATGTATGGGATGTACACTCCAAGAACGAAATTCTAGGGATCAAGTGGATCCAAGAATACTATATTAAGAAAGAAAGTTTCAGCAGATGTAAAAGCAGATGTAAAGCAAATGCAGGTCATTGCTGGAATTGGAAAATGATCTGTAAAATGAGGGATAACCATCTTGCAATGTTGAAGAGTTGTGTAAGTAAAGAAGGGAAACTGAAGATCAGGAAATTTTATGATGGGCTGAAGGGGGTTATAAGGAAAGATGCATACAGGAGGATCATTTGGCATAGAAAAGTGAAGCCAAAACACAAAAAAATTTATCTGGCTTCTACTTAAAGGGAACCTACCTACAGTAGATAGGCTACAAAAAAAATAGGGATCCTGAAAGGTCAACAATTTTGCACTTTGTGTGAAGAAGGCAAGGAAGAAACAACAATTCATCTATTTGCTGAATGTGGATACCTGAAGGACTTATGTAAAAATTTGAAGCTAGGGAGAGTGCAGAATCTAAGACAGCTCAAGAGATTGATTATTGTGATGGCAAGAAGAAGGCAAGACAAGAAAATTATGCTGATGACTGCAAGTCTATACAGAGTTTGGCTGGAAAGAAACAACAGGATTATCAACAAAGCGAAGTTAAAAGCAGAAACAATAGCTGCACAACTGGAGCAAGAAAGCAAATGGAGAAGTTGGAGCAATTGGAAGGAAAATATAGAAGAAAAATGGAATGGATTAGACACTTAGATTTACTTTCATTGTGCAAGTAGTAGTGTTTTGCTTTTGAACTGATCCAAGGCTGGGAGAGAATGCCTAATTTTTGTGTGTTTTGATCATATATATACGAAAATGTTCCATCAAAATTGTTTTTATATAAAATCCATACCATTCTCATCACTCACTTGGGTCTTTCTACCCACTTCAAAGTCATTGTACTCGCCCCACTTATACCTTCAAAAATACCTAAATTTTGCTTTTATATAATAAGAGTCAATTGCGAATATGACACTAATTTAGTCTGAAAGTGCCAATATAGCCCTCCAAAATGAGAAGATGCCAAAATAATGCTAAATTTATGATGTATGTGCCAATCTAACCCTGAGCGCTATTGACTTCAATTGTTAATGGGAGATTTGGTCGGAATTTAAGGAAATGACCATTTACCCCTGAATTAGGGGTAAAATGAGAATTCAGCTGATGGCAAGGGTATTTTTGTTATTTTTTAGGTCCGGTCAACACCCTAAATTGATGAGTCAACGTCGGAATAGGGACAAAATGTTATAACTACACATTTTGTCATAGAGTTAGAGTTATTTTGGCACTTTCTCATTTTGCAGGGTTATATTGACACTTTCAATGTAAAGTTAGGATTAGAAGTGTAAAAATCCCAAATAATAATTTTAATATTTAAAAAATATTAATTATTTACATTTAAATATTATAGGTACAATATGTGCATTATAGATAAATAATAGTTTATTATACGTTTAATTAGTATGTATATAGTGGGTCTAATTGAGTGAGACGGGGATGAAACGGGTGTGAACTAATATTCATACCTAACCCACTACTCATGGTGAATTTTATTTTCATACAATACCCAAGCCACTCTCACTAAAACTACATCCATACCCGCTTCATTGGACGAATGCAGAGTGAATTTCCATCAAAACTCGTCTCATTGTCATCCCTTATTAAGGTTGACCGTAGAGGGTTAAACGCAATGGATGCTGGGGAAACCTGTACATTTTATTAATATGGTAGCTAAAAATACACTTTTTGTAACATAGTGATCAAATGTTGAACTTATTAAAGTTGAGTTACATTCTCTCTATAGGAGAATTTTTTTGTTAGACCAACAGTTAAAGTTATTATTAAAAAAATTGTCGGTATAAAACAAAAACTTTGTGAACAAAATAACTTAATTGAGCTCTTTTGTTAGGATTGAAGATATAGCAAGACTAGCTATTATGGTAGCTCTAAAATTTGGGTATTGTCTATTTATCTTTATAATCCTTATGTATTATATATAACTAGATAATACCTCTGCTTTGCACGGGCAATAATTTAAATATTATTTTATTGAAATAAATAAATATATTTTATAATATAACATAATTATTGATAAAAGTGTCCATCTCTTGAAAGACGATTTTCCATAAATTATGGAAAAATCAAGATTTAAACTGCAAATTAAAAAAATGAAGATACAATTTCTGGGTTGCATTAATTGGGTTATAAACTTATAATTATTGCACACTGCATAATAAATTTTTAATATTGCAAATGAAACATTTTTATCTTTCTATTATTTTAATTAGACCTTATGTTTTCATAAACATATGGAAAAGACTGTTTTTTCCCAAAGCTATGCCTTGAGAAAATATTTATAAATGTCAATTAACATTAATGCATACGGATTCCATATAATATGAAAAATGATCAAAGTTTTAAGATTTGATTGTAATATCATGTCATCACGGTTTATGATAAATATATATATATATATATTATAATTACATAATTTTTATTAAAATATTTAAATTAGATGATAATTTTTACTAATTAAAATTCGTGGAATTGAGCTATACCTGTCCATTTTCTTCTTCTTCCAATATTTTAAAAAAAATATTGTGATTAATTGATAACATTATGTTTTTTCATTATCATGATCAATGAATTATTTCTAACAGAAAAATGACATTATAGAGAAAGTCATATTTTATTAAACATTTTATTTAAGACAAAAAAAAAATCTGTGGTCAACGAATATTGTACTCAGTACATCATTTTCATACAAAACCAACAGTAAAAGTTGGACATTTCCAGCAACACCAGTAGCGGGCCAAATATAAGGAAAGAATCATTTATAATGATCAAAAAATTATATAGTTAGATTTAAAATGTTTAAATTAGGGGTATCGCAACAATTCATGATTAATTGATTGAAGTAGAAATTACAAACTATGAAGTTCTATAATTTGATCCAAAAAATATAAATTCATCATCTTATAGAAATAAATAAAAGTTATATAGTCTCAAAATGTCGATATTTTATAATTATTAACCATAAAAATTAATTAAAATTTAATATAAAAATAAAAAATATGTTATAATATACCTTGATGAATTAATTTTTTAATATTATCACTTATCACATTTTGATATTACTAAAATAAATTATTTCTAAAGATTAATTAACAAAAATTAAATAAAGTCGTACAAGAATAATTGCAAATAAAATTTGGAAAAGTCTTGAAAAAACCCATCTTTCCATAAACTTATGGAAATACGGAGTTTAATTAAAATAATAAAAGGTAAAAGGTCTAAGTTGCAATATTAAAATTTTATTATGCAACGTATTGTAGTTATAAAGTTTATAACCCAATTCATGCAACCCAAAATTTTTATTTTCATTTCTTCTAATTTGCACTTTAAACCTTGGTTTTTCCATGACTTTAGAATTAGCGTCTTTCAAGAGACGGACTCATAAAATTTACAGAGTTTTAAATGAAAAATTAAAAGGATTCACATATAAAATCTTTCAGTATAATATAAAGCATTCTATATTGATTTGTTTTCTCAAAATTAAAATTTATTAGAAACACTTACATTAAAAAAATTACTCCATCTATTATTCTATATGTTTAACATAGTAATTTTAGATGTTTTTCTAGAAAAATTAAATTGTGTGGAGAGAATCGACTACAGAGAGGAAAAAAGAATATGTAGATGAAAATGATTCACTTATTGTCATGAAATGGAGTTTGATAAAATTAAAAAGATAAATCAAAATGAAAGTGTATCAAATTTAAAAATAAGTATTGTAAAACAATAAGTAGTATTATGAAACAATGTGCACCCTCATAAATAGGGTAATATAATTAATCATCAATTGAAAGCATTGAAATATTTAAAAAGTATTGAAAATCTTTGGGGAAAGGGGTTGCATTGAAAATTGGGGATTAACTTTTTAAAAAAATATTACATTCTCAATTAAATTTTAAAAATAACGTGTAATTTTGTTTGAGTGACATGTGGCAAGAATTATGTGTGAATGACATGTGGCAACAATGATCTCCTTTAATATACAATATAGATTTCAAGTAATACACAATCATATTCAGTTAGGTTTCCCATTCACAATTATAGGGATGGCAATAGGGCATGGATGGTACGGATTATGGTATATTCATACTCATGCCAAGCTAAAATTTCCATATCCATACTTTCCTCATCACTCATGGCGGGTGCGATTTTAAAATCCACCCCACCTATCGAGTATTATTCAAAATCCATACCTGCCCCATCACCTACTTAGGTCTCCCTCCCCATTTCATGCTCATTGTACTCATCCCATTTATATCTCCAAAAATAGCTAAAATACACTTTTTTGTAGTAGCTTTTATATTAAAATTAATAAATATATTTATATGAAAATATAATAGGAAAAATAAATGCAATATGGATATGTTGGAAAATGATTGTAAAACAAGTTGAATATCGTCAACTTTTGGGCTTTGTTTTGAGATGGGCTCGAACTAAATTATGGTCAGTGGGTGTTGATTTTGGATTCTCCTCTGCGAGTACTATAAAATCGACTATTTAAACTCTCAAAACGGATAAAGGGTGAATG